>ML781226.1:129991-158462 GCA_009831015.1 Picea engelmannii
CATAAGTTTAACTCTGCAAATATTTTTGTGATTATTGTAATCGGCCATTCATATATGTCTATATGTGATTCTGCTGGTATAATAGTTATTTCTTCATCCATCACTTATTTGTCAACTCTCTGAACATATGTGGTTGAAAGCCTTGTCCATCTTGATGTGTTTATGCATGATTTGAGTGAAAATTGATCCAGTCCTCCGACTTGTTCCAAATTCACACTTTTATCTAGAAAATTGCTTCAAAAAGAGTTAGTTACCAGGCATCTCCGACGTACAGCCTAGGAGAGTTTCCTGGAGTGATAACACTTCTGAGGTCGGGGGTCTATGCCAAGGTACAGCTTCAAAGGAGGGGGGAGTGATAAATTCTTGTCCCTCGGGTGCCAGACCAGGAGAGGAAAACTCAACAAGAACACTCCAAAAATTTAAGAAATGGGGAACTGCAGATACAGGTCTATCAAAAATCTGAGGAGGAGAAAAAGGGGCTCCAACAGAAGAGTATGGTGGATTACCTGGCTCGGTGATGGACGTTTCTTCCTCAGAGGCCTTTCCCTTTCTGAGCACCGCCTCAGGATCTGCTTCAGGTGTAGCTAGAGGCAGTTGTGGGTGAGACCGCGTATTCCTGCCTCTGAAAGCCACAATTAACAGAGCAGGTTCTCCCCAGTGGAGTCGTCACAATGGAGTCGCCAGGTGCAAATTAGCAATCTGAAAGGCTCTGATAATTCGATGCACCTTCGGATTCAAAGGCTCAATGTCATTCTACCCAGGGAAAATCTTCAATTCCGTCCCCGGCAACGGCGCCAGAAATGTTAGCGTTAGAAGTCACTACTGGATTGCTTGCAGGAGCAGAGCCCAACGCCCATCAGTTTTATGTCACGATTTGTTTATGATGGGTGATCAAATGGAGATAATGGCTCTAGGAGGTAATCACTCTAACTCAGGGACTGAGTCTGGTACGTAAAGAACAATGGAGGTCTGGAATCCTAACTTCAGCCAGTGGGTTAATCAAAAGATGAGCAGGGGGAAGACTTAGGAGAAAATGAACAAACAGCTCAGGGCATCAGGCTTGCAACAGTTTGTAGAGGAAAAACTCTGATAACAGGATCCTCCTGGTTCAAGGCTTCAAGAAATTGAAAGAAGACTTGACTGGATCTTCCAATTCCAAGTCGTTCAGTGTTAAATAAATCACAGAAACTGACTATAGGCTCCGTAACTATTACAGTGATCCATTACAACATCATCCTATAATAGCTACAACTCGACTAGATCCTCCAATTCCGAGCTGCTCTAACACAGTGTAAACAAAGACATGAAAGAAACTGGCATTCATAAGGAAAGAAGTCTCCAAAGTTCATATGTATATCCAAAACAACAATGCTTCATTAAAACTTTACAACCAGGGAGCTTAGCTCAACCATCGATGCTTACAAAAGTGGCAAAATGCCTACATATACTTGGAACAAAACACTGGAAGCGAAATCGAGACATGGCATTGAAGACATTACGTCTGTATGCTTACTGTGCCTGTAGTCTCTGGGCAGTCGTGGACTTCAGTCAGACGCAATCACGTTCCAAAGGACCTAAGAAAGAATTAACAAGCTTACAGTCAATTCTGGACTTTCCATTTATGGAGGAAACGATGTTCAACCACCATCAACTGCCGCAATAACTATTCCATTGGGATCGGGGAAGGCCCTGGCCGACTCTATAGCTACAGGACATGGAAACCTTCATATTCTACCATTTGAATCTTGCTTGGAGGAATCATGGTAGGACTGATGAGTTGTCGTGAATTGGTGAATGGATGGTGATTGGTCAGGGAAAACGATAGGGCGGATACAAGTGGCAGTATCCATGAGTTTTGAAGTGTACGAGCCAGGTGGAGGAACACAGTGGCCGGGAAGAAAATGCAGATGTCATGATATGGGAAGAAGGACGTGGCGGCAGGGGATAGGTAATGGAGGTCTATGATGAATGTTTCGAGATTTCGGGGATTCGGGATTTGCGAGTTTGGAGTGCGCGAGTTCCTTGTATCCGGGATCCCCGATATCCCGATGTGTGATGAGCTCCTTTCCTAGGGGCTAGCCCCTACCGGCTAAAACATGATCCATATGACCTGTCCTCGCGCGACCATAGCCAAACCCCCCATCGGAGTTTCGGCGTTTGCGATGTCGACGAGCACGCATCCTTCGGACTCGTGATATCCTGCCACCTGTACTCCACTATAGTCCTCAGCTCCGTTGGGAAATCGCATATCGGCATATCATGATTCCTCCTGCCATGTGCATGGGAATTTCAATTCCCCGATCCCCGACTCTGCGGGATCTCTCGCCACGTGTCTCCTCTGAAGAACGGCTCTGATCCTCTCGGCAATTCTGTGGGCCCGAGCTCCTAGATGCTCTCAGCACTTTGCGTCTCGCGAAATAATAGAGCTGCCCTTTGTGTGTTGAAGTCACAACGGGCGAAACGCCGAGATGGCCAGCCCTTGCGACACGTGCCCCTGGATCGAACGACCTATAATTAGCCTCCAAATAGAAAGACCCCTTTACTGCTAAATGTCGGGTGAATTGACAACTCCGAGATCCCGATAACCGTCGATCTGCTTCGTGGACGGATCTCAGCTGCCAATATCAAAACTTTTCCCGCTCGCTTGATCCGCTACTTGGAAAAACAAAAATTCTCTGAGCTGCGCTTGAGCACTTTGTGCGACTAGCGGGGCCGAATGCTTCTCGAACCCATGACTAGAATTATTGCTAACAGAAAGGAAGGGCGCACTTCTCAATCATTCTAGATTATTATCACTTTTGCATTTTGGGCTCTTGAGAACAAATCCATTTTGAGGGTTTGAGGTTACAAACCCTAGAGATTAACTTGGTGGTGAAATATTCCACCCATATTGATCCAAGCTTGGTAAGAAAAACATGATCCCTAATTCATGTGGATGCAACTATAAATCCAACAAAGGATGAAGATCCTTACATACGCTCTAAATCCTTTTCAGAAACTCACGATGCATCTTCGGAACCCTTGTTGCTCCACTTGACTAAATATTACAGATATTCTTTATTTTGGGTCTTCTTTTGAATCCTCTTTTCCAAAAGTTTCCTCCAAAAATTCCCAAGAAATATCGTATCTCTGTCATAAGTGATACTTCTTGACAGCCCATGTAATCTCACAAACTCTTTGAAAAATAAAACAACAACTTTAGTAGCATCATTAGTTTTGTTGCATGGTATGAAATGTGTCATCTTCGAAAATATGTCCACTACAACCATCACAGATTCGTGATTGCTCTTCGTCCTAGGCAGTCCCAAAACAAATTCCATACTAATATCATCCCAAGGCCTCTCAGGTACCGGTAGTGGTGTATACAATCTTTTGTTTTGACTATTTCCTTTGGCGAGTTGACAAATTCTACAATACTCAACAAAATTCTTAACATCCTCGTTGATGCTAGGCCAAAAGTATCTTTCCCTCACTAATGTCATGGTCTTATCAACACCAAAATGTCAACCTAAACCTCCACTATGTATCTCCTTAATAATAGTCAGTTGAAATGAGCTCTGTAGAATGCACAAACCTTGGTTCTTGAACAAGAAACCATCTTGAAGATGAAAATCCAAATATGGTGTTCTATCAATGCTCCAAGGTGCTTTACATGCTTTCCAAGCCTCTAGAAAATCAGCATCCTCTGCATACAATTCTTTCCTACATCCCAAGCTAACAACTTCAACTGACAAAGTATTCAACAACATTATCCTTTGGCTCAATGCATTTGCAACTATGTTTGACTTTCCAAACCTGTGTTTCAAAACAAATGAGAAACTTTGCAAAATCCTACAAATTTTGAAAGGTTTTTATTTAACTTACCCTGACTATTGATGTACTGCAACGCCTTATGATCAGTAAATAATACAAACTCCTTTGGAAACAAATAATGTCACCATTTCTTTAAGGATTGTACAACAAAATAAAAATCTTGATCATAAACAAAGTCATTCTTCTTAGCGTCATTCAATTTCTCGTTGAAGAATGCAATTGGTCTCCCTTCTTGGCTCAAAACTGCTCCAATCACTTAACCAATTGCATCACAGTCCACTTGAAACACTTTATTGAAATATGGAAGTACTAAAACTAGTTGTTCAATTACCTTTTTCTTCAAATCTTCAAATGACTTCATGGCTGATACTGTCCACTTAAAATTTCCCTTCTTCATGCATTCAGTAAGTGGTGCACAAATCTCGTTGAAATTTCTAATAATTTTTTTGTAGAATCTTGCTAAACTATGGAAACTTCTCACATCAAACATACACTTAGGTGTTGGCCACTCTAAAATAGCCTTAAACGTTTTAGAATCCATCTTCAAACCTTCCTTGGAAATCACAAATCCCAAGTATACTAACTCTTCCTTTATAAATGTGCATTTCTTCAAATTGATCAGAAGCTTCTCTTCTATCAATCGTTGTAACACCTTTCTCACATGCTCTAGGTGTTATTCTTTGGTATTACTAAAAATCAAAATGTCATCAAAGTACACAAGAACAAACTAACCCAAAAATGGTTTCAAAACTTCATTCACAACTATTATGAATGTGTTGGGTGCATTGGTTAGTCCAAATGGCATAACTAACCACTCAAACAACCCATCCTTTGTCTTGAACATTGTCTTCCATTCATCACCTTCCCTTATATGAATCTTATGGTAACCACTCTTCAAATAAATCTTTGAAAAAGTACTTGGCTCCACTCAAACAATCCATGAGGTCATCCATCCTTGGTAAAGGAAATCTATACTTGATAGTAATATTGTTAATATCTCATGAATCAGTACACATTCTCCATTCACCTCCTTTCTTGGATGTCAAAACTATAGGTACAACACATGGAACCAAACTCTCTTTGATCAATCATCTATCAAGAAGAACTTGCACCTACTTATTTACTTCCTCACTCTCTGTTGGAGTGATCGAATAATGATATTTATTCGTAGACTTGATCTAGGTATCAAATCAATAAGATGTGATATACTTCTCAAGGGAGGTAACTCTATAGGTAAATCATCTCCAACAATCTCCTTGAACTCATTCAATAAAGGTTGAATTTATGGTGGCACGGGACTCATTTTTTCAATCTCCAAAACTTCTTTTGGTACTAAGGCCAAACAAAAATGAATCCTCTTTTGTTCTCTCAAGAACTCCTTAGCTGAACATAACATAATGTGACTGTTGCTACAAATATTTCAGTTGTCCTTTTCCTCGCTATCATTACTACTCAACTAAGTCTCCACCATTGGCTGAAATCTGTATCGCTTTCCATCCTTTAAAAATTCATAAGTATTCTTTCTCCCATCATGGAATTTTTTTTTTCAAGCATTGATGGTCTTCCAAGTAGTACGTCACATGCATCCATCTCTACTATGTCACACAACACCTGCTCAGTAAACTTTCCAATCTGAAAACTCAATAAGAACTACTCAGTCATAGTCACCTATTGTCCTATTTTCAACCATGAGACATTGTACAGATTTGGATGTGGAATGTTTTTCAAGTTCAATTTCTACATTACTTTTGTGGATACTAAATTTTATGTACCCCTCCATCTATGATAAGTCACTTTTCCTAAATTTTGCATTTGGTTTTGAACACTCTCTTTCTCTATTCAAGCTCTTCTACTACCTTTGTCTCGGGATTGATTAATACTCTTCTAAACATCAGGTTTTCTCCTTTCTCTTGTTGAAGTACTTACACATTCCCACCAACAACTATTGTCTCATCTTCCTAGGTAACTTGTGTCCTAGACTCATTTCTTCTTGCTGCATTTTTCCTCTCCAAACATTTTGATGCTTTGTGACCCTCTACTCCACATCTATAACATGTAATCACATACTTACCTTGACCAAAACCTCTTCCTCTTCCAACATTACTTCCTCCTCTTGTATTCCTATTGTCGGTTGCTTCATTCTCCTTTTCACTATCTTCATAAACATTTTCTCTACCCCTACCCCTAGTTCCTTTTCCCCAGAACTTATGTCGCAAGATTCTGTCAATATTTTCTTCCACCTTCAAAGAAACTTTATAGGCTTCATCTACATTATGAAAGTAATATGTACTCATCTCATCCTGAATCTGATACTTCAACCCATTCACACACCTTTCCAGTATTTGATACTATAGTTCCTTTATCCTTGACCTAAGGAATAGTTTGAAAAAATCTTTTATATATTCAAAAATAGATGTCTCTTTCTCCCTTAAGTTTTGCACTTGCTTGCACAAATTCTACTGGTAATCGACATGTAGGAATTTCTCCTTGACTTTGCTCACCATATTCCTCTAGGTTCTAATATTTCCCTATCAGTTATTCACTCTATATTTCTACAACATATCCCACCAAAGTGCAACATGAACCTTTATCTTAGTCATGGCGAATTGAACCCTATTGGAATCCTGAACTTTTTCATACTAAAAATATATTTCAATCTCTCCTATCCAATCAATGAGAGTCTCGCCTTTCAAAATACCATCGTAGTATGAAACTTCCACCCTTATACTACCTCTATATTTCAAAAAATATATTTAACGCATTATTGGGTCTACTTCCTCAACCTTTTTCTCTTCTTCAGTCTCATTTTTAGACTTTGAACCTATTTCAACATCTCCATATCTTCTGGTTTCCAATTCTTCAATCCTCCTTCGTAATTATTTTAGTTATCTATTCCTTATGCCTCCTCGTGTTGCTCCTACTCTTCATGGTGGCATACTTATGAGTTGTCTTGCATCCCTCACTCAAACTAACATTCACAATCCTTACCTCCGAGCATTGTTCTCTCACAACTTATGAACTAAACCATCTCTAATACCACTTAATGAAGTCACCCTAGTTTATGCAATCAATCCCTACAAAAACCTGGCATATGCCCATAGAGTGCACAACAACAGAGTACTAATTTTAACAGAAATTGACCATTAACAAATACCACAAGGGATTTACTGCTACAGGAAAATAAAATCATAAATAAAACTGGTGAATAGAATAGAAAATATCTCCATTAATCAGAAAGGAAATTTATTACAACCATACTACATCTCAGAGAAATATGGAATGATTTTTTCCTATGTCTTTGAAGGTACATTCGTTTTCTAGTTCTTTGTGAATGCCCAACGTTATTCATTCTATATTCTTCCACTTCCTTTTTCCCTCTTTGTGTTGTTCTCTTTTCTGTGTTCTTCCTATGTGAGCTGCAATTAAAATGTTGCTCTATTTTCCTTCATTGTTGAACCAAACCAAATCCCCTCTTTTTTTTTTCTTTTCTTCCCTTTCATTTCTTGGGTTGTTGAAGTGTTCATCCCCTTCAACTCCCCCAATTGTTTCTTGTTTTTATTTTCTTGGGTAGTTACATGGCCCCCTTTTCCAAAATTGTTTTCTAATTGTTAATTTAATTATATTTATCGGCTATGGCGACTTAAACAATTCATTTTCCCTACTAAATCAGCCTGCCATTTGTCACAAGATATTTATCATACACGTGGAGTTTAAAATGCATAATTTGTAGCTTTAAAATACACCCGTGTGTGTTGCAGCATCGTGTTGCAGCAACATGTTTCATCTTCTGTTGTAGCAAGTGTTTCAATACAGTGTTGCAACGATCATTACAACATTTGTTGCAGCAATTGCATTGCAACAATTGTTTTAGGACAATGTTGCATCAAATGTTACAGCATCTGTTGCAACAACATAAACATATTACAACAATATGAATTTAGCACTTATTCCTTCCTATGATTTTTTAGCTTAAACTTGAAATATTTTTTTGGGTTGGTATGGATTGCTTGAGACCAAAGATGATCATGCATCACATGATCATAGCCTCCACATAAAAGGGTAAGGCCTTACAGTGGTTTAAACACTTGGTGATGATTGTCCAAAACCAACTGAAAATCAAGATGAATTTCCCATGGGGGTTATCGAGAACTTGTATGGAATCAAATTGGGAAATAATGATAGAGTGACCCTTCTTCAAGATATTTTCCATATGGTGATAGTTGATGATTTCAAGAGAGATAAATTGAAGGTCTTTGAGAGTGAATAAATGTCGTCATTATTGAATCTCATGTATAATGCCTTGAAATCCATGGAAACTATGTCCTATGTTCAAACTATTCTACTCCCAAAATGGCATCATGACCTCCCATTTCAATAGAAAACATGTTAAACTTAAGGATATACTCACCCATTTGGAGTTTCACATTCTCACACTTACCACGACATTTTATAATATTTTTGTTGATTATCATTATTTAAAAATTGTGCACAATATGGACATAACAATGTGTTTCTGTTGTTACTGTATGTTGGATGAAGGTGTGGGTATTGTTGTTATCTATTAAGATAATCACCTTTTTTTTCTTGATATATCCTACCAACTTCATGCTTTGAGGGGTTGTGCCCAATAGAGCATGAGTTGAAATTAGGGATTCCTCACAAGGATGCTTTTGAGTGGGTTTTTCATCATGAGAGAGAGTGGTCTCTAGAGGATCTATCTTGGTCACATCCTCATTTATAAGTGCCTCAGAATTTCTAGATGGGGCCATATCAATGAGAAATAATTTATATTCCTTACATTTATTCCTACAACATACTTTTGAACACAATTATAGAAAATACCTTGACATTGATGTTCTACCACTTTAGTTGGAGAAAAATTGTGGACCTTAAGGGGTAGAGAAGGATGTCGAGGTGGCATAAAATATGGGCATGGTTATGGAAAAAAAAATTGGGATGTTTTCACTAAGTGGTTGTCACCGCCTATACATTCTTAGCTAGCCACTCCATGACATAACTAATAAAACACTCCATGAAAAATGGATCATTCATACCTTATGTTTTGATCACCAATCACTTGAAAGAAACAATAAATTCTTCCAATGTGTTGGTTTGGTGCAACTTGGTAAGCATTCCCAAAAAGTTAGTCTCAATTTCAAATTGAGCATAGAGGGCCTTCACAAAGTGGTTCTAAGAAAGGGACCCTTAATCTACTTTATTATGCCATTTCTAGGACTACCAATGCTCCCTACCTATATATAACACTCCCACTTAGAGTTTCAATTTCTCATCCTCAATACCTTGGGGGGGGAGGTAGTGTTCCATCTAACCAACCCATTTAGTTGGATCTAATCCATCAAAATTGTTCAAATCTACCTTATGAAGCTTATCCATCATATTGGGTTGGCTATTATAAAATGACAACTTGGTGATATAATTGTGACTTACTGATGATATGCCACTAACCATTTTCCCTAGCTAATCATTTCAAGCATCCATTTGCATGTTGTTGTTGGATTGCAATGTGGATATTTCTATCCTCATGTGTGCCATGGAGCTAATGAGGGCATGCACTATAGATTGATGTGAGAAATCTAGTCTTCTATTTGGTTGATTTTATAAACCTTGTCTTCTATTTAGTTTATTTTAGAAGCCTGGTCTTCAAGTAGGGTGATCCTTGTATCCATTGCCATGTTTCTGGTAGTAACTTTTATCGCACAGATTGTAGATTAGGAAAATCCCAACCCAATCCACAAGTGTGGGACAACTACGGGATAGTATACCCACTGTCACCTTAGATAAACCCTCCCCTCTCTTTAGTGAAGGAGAAATCTTACAAAAGGGGGGGATCTCGGGTGACCCTAGGGGGATTGCAATGAGATAATGAGGAAATGAGAAGGAAACCCGTATGGTAAAATTCAAGAGAGTATTTTAGACTTTGAAAAGAGGTCTTGGAAGGTGGAATATGGTTTCCAAGGTTGCATCCCTGCAAAACAAAGTTAGAACACCAAAACATGACAATATAGTGCGATATAAGCCTCAAAACATAAGGGGAATCAACAAAATAAGCTTGTTGTCCCAGAACTTTAGCATATATCAGATTTACAACAAAAGAGAACAATTTATATCAGCTACATAATTAACCATCAAAGTCATCTAATGATTATTGGATAATTAAGCCCAAAACATGTAGATAATATTCCAATACTTAAGCTCAATTTTTTATGGCAAAATAGGGTTGCAAAATGAAGTTATCAGCAAAGTGTTATGGAAGCCTTATGGCTGTAGAAAATTATTTCTACAGAAAAAATATCCAACCACAAAAATTGACAAGTAAACTGAGGAAAAGATAACTAATAATCAGTAGAATAGTGATCCAGGTTTACAAGCAAATTTTAGTGGTGGATTAGAGAGCAATGAAAGAAAAAGAGAGTTTTCTTCATCCTTAATGGATTTATAATTTATTTATAACATAAATAAGAACTATTTCGCTAAGAAAAACTCCCTTAGGGCACAAGAGAGCCTTGAGCATGAAGAACAATTTCCAACTTAGACAATTGCTAAATCTCAACTTTTCACGTAAACCAATGCAATGATTTGATTTATCCAATGCAAGTAGATGAGTGCCTAGTCTATTGGGTTATGGAGTCTTGGGTGTAAGATTTAGATTTACTACTTCTCTAGTGGTGTAAACCCTTTTACTCCCTAGAGCAAGTAAATCCAACAAGGTAAATCTAGGAGGGTGTAAGCGCTTTTACTCCTCCTAGCAACCTTTGCAAACAATATTTATGCAAGACAAATATGATAGACTTGGTGGAGGGTGTATGCCCTTATAATCCTCCAAGGGTTTAAGCAAGAACAACCATGAAATAATAAAGAAACACCAACAATATGCAAAAATTCCTTACCAATTCCGAGAAGATAGCAAGATAAACCCTCATCTACCAAGTATATTTTGTCACATATGCAAGAGAAAGCACCAAGAGAGATAGTGCATCACTTCTTCCATAAATAGACAAGTCACAAGCATCCAAAAGATAAAATCAAGAGAGAGATAGAGAAAATTCCCAAGAAGGGCGCAAATTTCAGCCAAGTCTCTCACTCAAGAGAGAGTGAGTACTGAAAATGAAATGTCAAATGACCTTTATTTATAATAGGTCATGTAAAATAAGTTTGTCCACTTAATTTAGGGTAAAACACAAAATAAGTAGGTCAACCTCCTTTATTTTTCCTCTTTGCAAAAATAATTTTAATTTTACACAAAATAAACCCTAAAAGCTGACATCATGCCCCTAGAGGGTGACGTCTTGGCATTTTTAGCAAGTCATTGAAGTGTTTGGAGAATCTGTTGGGCCTACAAAGGCCATGTGTCATTGTTCAAGGGATTCTCCCCATCAAATCATGCCAATACTCCATCAAGTCATATCCACCATCACCCAACCCTAGCCCCGAAAGTGATGTCAATCCCTAGAAGAGGACGTTTTGACCTTCCAAGGTCAAACATTGTGATAAAAGGGGCCAGGTATCATCCTTCAAGGTTTCTTCTCTTTCCTCCAAAGGAAACGTCCATCATATAGGTGCTCCCAAGGTGTGGGTCATGGAATCCACTCTGTGGGATTCTAGCCCCAATGAAGGCCCAAGCTAGGCTTGTTCCTTCCAAAACATCCACCAAGCAAGGTCATGCAAAGACAAATGAATGTGCCTCCAAGGGTCTCAAGTCAAATGTATCATGCCAATTAAAATCACATTTAATACAAGAGCCACCTAAACATGTGCATCAAAACTACCTTTTCAAATTAAACAAGTGTTCAAATACCCTATTCAACTTGCCAATTTTAGGTACGGGAGGGTTGTCAAGGTGACCTATTGGGTGAGTCGTTCCTCAAGTCGAGTGTTTCCTAGGTGGACCCTCTCTAAGTAATGTGAAGAAGTTGAAATAGATAGGGGTAAAACGTTTTGGCATGGGGTTCATGACATACAAGGGTCTGTATTGTCTCATTTATGGGTGCCTTTGTAGAGGGTGTGCTACACCTTCATTCTCAATGCATCCTTTTTCCAAGCCCATTTTATTGCCATTAATTAATTAAATTCCAAAACAATTGGGTACTATAAGACATGGAATTAAAAAGTATTGCAACATCGCTTGAAGCTAGAGGTACACAGAATTCCATATGCATGGAAAGAAAGGGGTACCACATAAGTGTACACACCTCAACAAGCATGACATCTATATAATGTGAGTTTGGTTTTACAAGTCTTCAAATTATTTTAGGAGAAACATTTCATTTTCCTCAAGACCTCTTTGGGCGAGCATCTAGAAGGTTATGATTTGGCTTTTATCTTTTTCCAGCTACATTTTCCTCTGGGCCTTCAAGCCCTTCTTCCCATGAAATAAGGTACAATCCCTTCTTGGGTTAATACACCTGAAAATCCCAAGACACGGGGGAATGAAAAGGATGAAGAGTGAAAAGTGACGAGTGTCATTGAGAATGGTACGATGAATCGTTAATGAGACCTCCCAGTACAAAACCTTTTGTTGATTCTTGAATCCATCAGGACCAAAACGACAACCTCATGAGGACATTTGTCCCCCTTCATTTCTAGAGAGGTGGTTCTCCTCTTTTGCTAAAAGATATATCTTTGAATATCTTGGAGTAGGGAGAGTGCTAGACAACAAACCCCAAATATTCATTTCTTGGATTTGTATGAGAATGGTTCTTCAATAAGCCAATATGATCTTTATATGCAACACAAGTATTTTAATCAGAAAAGATTGAAGGAGGGCTTCAACATCAGAATTAAATTATGATCAGCATCACACACAATCTTCTTAATAATATATAAATACATCCATATCTTCTTCATAGGAGAGCATGATTTGATCATCTCAAAGAATTTTAACAGAGTACCGCAATCCATATCAAAAGAGAATTTGATAGGTCAACCTCAAATACTTTGTATTCAAAACTATGGGTTACAAAGCACAGTCAAGATCAACCCCGAAGCAATTCTTTGTGGAGTTCTATTCATGAAAGATATTATTCATTACAAACGTTTTGACAGCCATACATGTGGATAAAAATACTCCATGATCATATAAGAAGATATCTTAGAAGAATATAAGAAGAACACTCAACAACTCAACCTTGTGCCCAACTCTGAGATTCAAGCATAAAACTATGAGAAATGGTGTAGAAGAATATAATAATAAAACAAAATGGAGAATATGGGGATTTCTTTATTTTGATTAGAAGCTTGATTCTATATCCATGGTTGTAGCTTCTTCTTCCTCTGATATTTTTCCCTGCCCCTCTGGCAATACTAAATAATGGGCCAATACTAAATAATGGGCCTTTGATGAAGCCTCTCTTCCATTTTTAAGAAGAGATTTTCTAACTACTTGAGTAGTTAGGGTTTCTCTCTTCTAGAAATTCCCGTACAAGTTACTTCTTGAAACATTCCATTTAATAAATGTCTCATGAATTCCTCATTAATGAATTCATATAATTAATACAAGTATATTGAAAGTGGGTCCCTCTCCTTTTTTAATAAAATATTTTTAATTAATCTTTTATTTTTAAGATTTGATTAATTTTTCATCAAAATAGGACAACTGTAATTTAATTTTCTGGGAGTTAAAACCAAATTTTTATCCACAAAAACCACTTCTATTGTTCTCTTCATCATCTCATCTTTCAAACGATATAAATTTTTCCCAAATCTGTCGCCCGGATCTCAAGATATGAGCTCGTGAAGTTGAGTTGGCATGCAGACCCATTAAAAATGAAGCTGACTGATATTTTAATTTCTAAGAAACATTTATCAACTTTCAACATTTGGAACCTATACCAACATCTTCTACATTGAAATTCCTTTCCAACAGTATAATTTTTTCATTATTCCGACACTCGAAGCTCAAGTTATGGCCTCCGCAAGATCAATGCTCAGCCACCGTCGATCAAAGTTGATGGGCAAATCTCAGTCCTTGGATTGATTTGCGTGCTTCCCTTCATAAAATTCAAATTTTTGTTTTAAAATCCTATCCCACATGCATTGGGATATTATATTCTTCATGATATATAATACTAAGTGTTTGATAACTTAGAAAGAAACACGAGAAGAGAGGAAATTATGGAGCTTGGATAATTTGGCCCTTAGAAAATTGTCAAATAAAATAATAATTTTGGAATCCCACTGTCATCCATCTCATGCCCATTCATTTATGAATCAACCATTCATATATTTCCATGTGTCTTTGTAATAACTTTCCACATGTCTGTAATAATAACATTCCACGTGTCTCCCTCCACGAGTTGTCATGTGTCACAATTCCATGCTTCCATGTGGAATGTTCTTATTGGTTCTTGGTTTAAAAGGGGAAAACTTTGGAATAATGGTTAAGTATGGAAAATCAGGAGGAAGGGTAAGTGAAGGGAAAATTGTAGGTAGCGGAAGTCAAGGGGGTAGTTGGTAGGTTGTGAGGACAGGTTGGCGGGTTGGGGAGTGAGGTGAGTAAGGGAGCGAGGGATGATCGGTGTATGGGAACCCGATGAGGATTGTGAATAGTTTGGGGGAAATGAGAGAAATGTAGATAATGAAAGTGAGGGAGGAGAAATGTAGGTAGCGGAAGCGGGGGTGAGGAAGTGTAAGGAGGTGGGGGGATGTATGAGTCTCTCAACCCGTGAACCCACGAATACTGAAAAATGACTAAGTATGGAGAGAGATATGTTAAGTGAAGAGTGAAAATTCTAAGTATGGTAGCATTGTAATATAGGAGAGGATAGGCGAACATGATACTTAAAAAGATTCTTCAAATTCAGATCTCTAGAAAACAACTTGAGTAACTTAGGCATACAAAAACAGATTTTTGGTCCGAAAAAAGCATGGTGAAGCTAAGACTGGGGGCTACAGAGTGAACTTACAAAAGTTCAAAAATATCTTCTTTTGATATCAATGATTTTTATGAATCCAAGAGAAGGAAAATAAATATGACCAAATTTTGGTCAACAACTAGCTCCAACTGTAGGACAGTGACCCCTTGTGGGTTGTTGAGAACACCAGAATCTCAAGACTAGTTACCTTCTTCATTGGGCTATGAAGTCATCTTCAAAATAAATTCTTGTAATTATTTTTCTTTCATGGAGTTATCTTCAAACTTCAATATAAAGACTACCTTATTATGAAAAACTGAACTGAAGAAACAAAGTATGTGCATACATGATCTAACTACCCTAACTTACTTGAAATAAAGGGGCACCTTAGGTGTAGGTAGATTTATAATGGAGCCATTCAAGCATTGATCTAATTTGTGGAATGAACTCCAAAATTTTGAGATAAGTTGGGAATTGTACCAATGAGTCAAAGGCACTCTCAATATGTACTGGAGAAAAATTATACCAAGTATGGTGAAGATTTGATTGCGTTGTTTGACCAACAATGCTCTGGAACCATAATTCAATAAAATCAATTCTTGGCTTAGGATTTTTCGACATAAGAATGCATTCATCCTTTTCTTTATTTACAACCACTTCCATGATTCTTGACTCATCAAAAATCTCTTGAAAATATTATTCTTTCTTGTAAAGGTGATCTTGTTCATCATTCTTTTCAAGATTTGTTTCTTCCATCAATTCTTTTTGTTGCAAGTTCTCTTGTGATGTTTCATCATTTATCACAAAGCTGAAATATTCTTGTGTATTTGGTGGAGTCTCCTCAATTTTATTCTCAAATTTGTTGCTTGAAATATCTTCATATGGAGTATATAGGAGGCTCAAATTTTATTCTTGTAATTTGGAATTTTCATCTTCATCTTCAACATCATGAATTGACTTAAAAATTTCATCCACTATTTGATTAGATTCTTCTTCAAAATTGGTCATTTCGTTATCTTGCTTCCACATGGGAGAGGATGGGTGGGCAAAAACATTTAAAACATCAACAAAAACATATGAATGCACTTTAGGGATGAACTTTTATGCAAATGAATATTCTAACACATCTCAACTAGTAATAGAGTTAGGCATTAATGAACTATATCATTCAAGAGCATCCTCTCGTAGAGTTTATAGGAATTATCTACATGTAACATTGTCTTCAGTGAGATTGAAATCATAACATGTACCTTTAAAATTAATCAAGTGTTTCTCTACATCTTATGAATCATCCCCAAAGAATGTAGAAAAAAATTCAATAGGAAGATTGGGCATTTGAAAGTCTATTTCTGGTAGATTTAAAGGGGTATTATGAAACATCCTCCTTCTTTGAGTATTTCTATCTTTTGCTAAGTCTTGTAAATCCATTGATGGGATTGGTGAAGAATATAAAGAAGCATTATGACATGAATGAAACCCTTCATTTTGAATTTTTTCAATGGAGTATCCAGGGAGTTCATCCTCCCGAATCTTTGGTGCTTCTCGTTTCTTTTTGAAATTACAAAAAAGATGAGTCATGCTTAAAACAAGCAACAATTTTCTTGAATCATCTTCTCAAAACTTTGAGCCATGGATATTTATGATTCCTCAAATATCTTGAAAATAAATCGCTCCTAGTATGGTTGCCAAAAATGTTGACGCTTGAATCCGTCAGGACCGAAACGACAACCTCATGAGGACATTTTTCCCCCTTCGTTTTTAGAGAGGTGGTTCTCTTCTTTGGATAAAAGATATATATTTGAATATCTTGGAGTAAAGAGAGTGCTATACAGCAGCTTGTTGCTTGGGTTTATATGAGAATAGTTCTTCAATAACCCAATATGATCTTTATATGCAGCAAAAGTCTTTTAATCAGAAAAGATTGGAGGGATTCAATATCAGAATTAAATTGTGATCAACATCACACACAATCTTCTTAATAATATATACATACATCAATATATTCTTCATAGGAGAGAATGATTTGATGATCTCAAATAATTTTAGCAGAGTATTGCAATCAAGATCAAAAGATAATTTGATAGTCAGCCTCAGATACTTTGTATTCGAAACTATGGGTTACAAAGCACACTCGAGATCAACCCTGAAGAAATTCTTTGTGGAGTTTATTCATGAAATATGTTATTCATTAAAATAGATTTTACAACCATATATGTGACTTAAAATACTCCATGATCATATAAGAAGATATCTTAGAAGAATATAAGAAGAACAATCAACAACTCATCCTTGTACCCAACTTTGAGATTCGAGCATAAAACTATGAGAAATGGTGTAGAAGAATTTAATAATAACAAAAAATGGAGAAGATGTGGATTTCTTTCTTTTGATCAAAATATTGATTGTGTATCCATGGATGTACCTTCTTCTTCCTCTGATATTCTGGCTTTCCCCTCTGACAATACTGAATAATGGGCCTTTGACAAAGCCTCTCTTCCCTTTTTAAGAAGAGATTTTCTTACTTGAGTAGTTAGGATTTCTCCCTTCTAAAAATTCCCATACAAGTTACTTATTGAAACATTCAATTTAATAAATGTCTCATTAATTCCTCATTAAATAATTCACATCATTAATACAAGTATATTGAAAGTGGGTCCCTCTCCTTTTTTAATAAAAGTTTTTTAATTAAACTTTTATTTTTAAGATTTTATTATTTTTCCATCAAAAGAGGATGACTGTAATTTAATTTTATTGAAGTTAAAACCAACTTTTTATCCATCAAAACCACTTATGATTTTCTCTTCATCATCTCAACTTTCCCACGATATAAATGTTTCCCAAATTCGTCGCCCGGATCTCAAGATATGAGCTCGTGAAGTTGAGTTGTCATGCAGACCCATTAAAAATGCAGTTGACTAATATTTTAATTTTTGAGAAACATTTATCAAATTTCAACATTTGAAACCTGTACCAACATCTTCTATGTTGAAATAAATTTCCAACGGTATAAATTTTGCACTATTCCAACACCCGGAGCTCAAGTTATGGCCTCCGCAAGATCAACACTCAGCCATTGTCAATCAAAGTTGATGGGCAAATCTCATCCCTTGGATTGATTTTCGTGCTTCCCTTCATAAAATTTGACCTTTTGGTTTAAAAGTCTATCCCAAATGCATTGGGATATTATACTCTTCATGATATATAATACTAAGTGTTTGATAACTTAGCAAGAAACACGAGAAGAGAGGAAATTATGGAACTTGGTGGATTCGACCCTTGGAAAATTGTCAAATAAAATAATAATTTTGGAATCTCGTTGTCGTCCATCTCATGCCCAGTCATTGATGAATCAACCATTCATATACTTCCATGTGTATTTTTAATAAATTTCCAGGTGTCTCTAATAATAACATTCCACGTGTCTCCCTCCACGAATTGTCATGTGTCACAATTCCATGCTTCCATGTGGAATGTTCTTATTGGTTCATGATTTAAAAGGGGAAAACTTTGGAATAATGGTTAAGTATGGGAAATCAGGTGGAAGGGTAAGTGAAGGGAAAATTGTAGGTAGTGGAATTCAAGGGTGTAGATGGTAGGTTGCAGGGACGGGTTGGAAGGTTGGGGAGTGAGGGATGACCAGTGTCCACGAACCCGATGAGGACTGTGAGTAGTTTAGGGGAAAGGGGAGAAATGTAGATGATGGAAGTGAGGGAGGAGAAATGTAGGTAGCGGGAGTGGGGGTGAGGAAGTGTAAGGATGATCAAGGTGGATATTGGTGGCCACCCACCTTTTCCAACTAGCTCAAAACAGTTTTCTGGGAATTTTGGTAATTTACTATTTTTAGCAGATTTTAACTTCAAGGGTCATTTTGAGGGCCTAAATGAAGGTTTTTTGGGATTGATATTCTCAATTATAGCTGAAGGCTCATATCGATCCCTACAAATGAATCTCCTCGATGATACCTTTCCAATGAGTGATCATGCGCCTCAAACAGAGATTGTATGCCAAAGTTACACCCCCGAGAAGTTGATACACCAAACTACCCAAAACGGGGTCCACAAAATAGTTGGTTTTTCATCTTTCAGGGTTAGAGTTTTGGATTTTATTTATGATAAAAAGTCCTTTGGATCCTCATTGTAAAATCATCTTCTCATAGATGTGATTAGCTGTCACATCTCTTCTCAGAGATAAGCTACCACCATTCTAGCGAGTCTTTCACTCTGTATTTTATAGTCTTTGTACATTTTTGCTCATTAATAGAAAATTGTGTATTATTGTATATCTGTGTTTATGGTTGCATCTCTAATACGTTTCTGTTATAATATTGGATATCTAAGATATCTCTGCACATTTATTTATTATATCTCCGCTCTCATTTCGTGCCGAAAATAATAATCCACATCAAAGGAGGTGGGCGGATGTATGAGTCTATCAACCAATGAACCCACGAACACTGAAAAATGACTAAGTATGGAGAGAGAGAGAGATTTTGAGTGAAAATTCTAAGTATGGTAGCATTGTAATAAAGGAGAGGAGAGGAGAACGTGATACTTCAAAAGATTCTTCAAAATCCGGTGAAGCAGAGACTAAGGGCTGAAGAGTGAACTTATAAAAGTTTAAAAATGTCTTCTTTTGATATCAAGGATTGTTTTTAATCTAAGAGTAGGAAAAAAAATATGACTAAATTTTGGTCAACATCTTTCCCCAAGGGTGACCACTTACATAATTTCCAAGTAGATGTTATATAATAAAAAACAACTTTAAATGCAACATACTCAAATGCCTCAAGTATTAAAGTGACACTTACCACAATACCTAACTTCTACCTCATGGAGCAAGACCCAGTGTCTTCTGGAAGCAAGCTAATGTGGTGAATGCCATCATGATGAACCGAAGAAGTATGATGGTGAAGGGGATCTTCATTTTTGTAAGTGGACATCACAGTTCAATACATCCCTCAGCACTCCATGTCTGCAACCTGAGGGCCTCGAGACATCATCTCTTTAGTTATACCTAGAAATAAAAATAACCATGGAACCACTAAGGTCCACCAGAAGGGTTATCGATGAGTGATACCAATGATATTAACATAACATGAGGATTTTAATAAGATAGGTCATCCACAATAGTGAAGGTAGGCCTCAAACCAATTCTAGAATTGTATTATTATTACTAATATATATACTACCAAAAGATTACTATACTGATAAAATTTTCGAATTTAGGATATTCCATGTTCTATAGGAATTTCACTACCTATGTTGTAGAGGTTCAATAGGGTCATAAGAGTAAATTAATGTTAAGCACTATAACTCTCTAATATAGCTTAGGGTTTCCAATATAGTACTTGGCTAGTTTTTCATGACGTTAAATAAGGAGAATCAACCATACCCTTAGTTGTACTATCTTATTCTAAATACAAAAAAAATGGTCTACCTAAGTGTTGTGCTCATTATACTATAATAACAAACAATCAAAATGATTTTGTAGGGATGGTTTCATGTATAACTATAAAGCTTTTGATATACTCGAGGGTATGTGTAAAATCAAATCCATGAACAAATTTTATCTAATACAATACTATTTGTTAGGTACCTACAAAAGTTTAACCAAGTGCCCCACTTATATTCCTTATGTGTATGCTTCACAATTGTAATTTTACACATTAAACAAGATATTTGTGTTTAAATACACCATAAGTTTAACCAAGTGCCCCACTTATATTCCTTATGTGTATGCTTCACAATTGTAATTTTACACAATAAACAAGATATTTGTGTTTAAATACACCATAATGACCTCAACAAAGGGCTTTACTTTTTACCAAATTTAGCATCAAGGGAGAACCTTGAGTCTACACCTCTAAGATGAAAGATAGCCAAAATATACTTTAAAACCATAAGTGAACGTGATGAAATATAATCTTCGCGTGGAGCATCTCGCACATGAAACTATTTTTAGTGGATATGGCAATAAAAATTAAAGACTTAAGGACATCAACACAGGGATGGAATGTTAAAGCACTCATCTTTTAAAGTATAGATTCAAATATTAAATTTCATGGAATTATAAATTATATTATAAAGATTAAAGTATATTATTTATAAAAATATGAAATTAATTTTTTTATTTAAATGAAATTATTTTTTTCATCTAAATAATCCTTAAAATATATTATTTATAAAAATATGAAATTAATTGTTTTCATCTAAATGATCAAAAAAATGAGTAAAACATATAGAGAAATATCTCAAAAGACCATGAATATCATGGTGAATAGACCATGAATACCATTGGTGTAATATCATGGTGAATAGACCATGAATACCATTGGTGTTTAGTAAAACATATAGAGAAATATCTCAAAAGACCATGAATACCATTGTTGTTTAGTAGTTTAGATAAGACATTGGTGAATAAACCATGAATACCATTGGTGTTTAGTAGTTTAGATAAGACATTGTCATACAAATAACTTGAGTTCAAACTTCAGGGAATATAAAACCATCTTTTTCTTAGGTAAAAAAGTTATATTTCTATTTGAGATGAAAATATAATACATTTTATATTTAGTTTCAGCATTTCTAAACTATAGTTTAGATAAGACATTGGTGAATAAACCATGAATACCATTGGTGTTTAGTAGTTTAGATAAGACATTGTCATACAAATAACTTGAGTTCAAACTTCAGGGAATATAAAACCATCTTTTTCTTAGGTAAAAAAGTTATATTTCTATTTGAGATGAAAATATAATACATTTTATATTTAGTTTCAGCATTTCTAAACTATCCCTCAAGATTGGTATATACGAACAAAATAAACAAAAATGCCATCACCATTATCTAATCCACACTATATTTTTCTTTTGAGCTCATATAGTGTTTTTCAAAGTATCTAGAATTAGCTAATCCTATACAATGTCAAAAAATAACGCATCAAGTTTTAACAAAACGTCACTCAAAAGCTTTTAGAAAGCATTAAAAACCGAACAAGTGATGTGTTTAACTGTCAAATAACCAGACCATTGTATAGGCCTATCAATTCATCAGAAACCAACATATAAGTTGTAACTAGAGAAAACAATGGAGCAAAAAGGGAAGAAATTATTGCTCATCCCATAAAAGGTCACGTGAATTCCTAAATTTCCCCATTCTTAGACTACACCACTCTCCAAACTCCAAAATCTAGTTGAAGGCTTTATTTAGAGATAGCATCAACTTCATAGTTGAGCTCTCTATAGACATGTGAAAGAGAAATGGAGTTAAAACCAAATTGGATGTTCTTTGCCTCTTTGAAAATAGAACAAAAAAACAAATTTTGCATTATGTTTGTTCCCTTCATCCAATTTATAACCACCATAGAGTCACTAAATATCTAACTATTGGAGATCCCTTTCAAAGTAGCTAATTATAAAAGTAATTTCAAAGCTAGCAACTCAACATAATTATTGGAACCCCTTCCTAATCTCGCCTTAAAATTGTAGAAGTGAGTATCATTTAGAAACACAATCCCCATTGCCCCACATGAAGGTGGGTTACCTTGACAAACCCATCAAAATAACCCCAATCCCAAGATTTATCTATAGGCTCATGAGATATCTATATTCAAGAAGAAACCTTAGGAGAGGGCCTAAAGTTGGAAAAGATACTTCTACTATGTAAAGCACATTGAAAAGAAGGAATTTGACCATCTTCAAAATTTTTGAAATATATAGCTAGCCATATACCCCATGCTAGCTATAAATGATGAGCCTTAAAATATTTTGATTATGGATGAGACTACCAAGATTTGAAGCAATCAATTTTTGAGTCTCCATGCCACACATCTCTCATCCTTGTCAAGGATTCCATATCCTACCAAACATGTCTTGAATAGTTACAATAGATTAATAGATGATTTATTGTTTCCTCCTTCATTTGGCATAAGGTACATATGTAGGGCTTGTGCTTATTCCTCTTTTGAAAAGACAGTCCCAAGTAAGGGCCTTGTTCATTATAGCCTTTGAGTGGGGACCTAATTTTCCATAGTGGTTTCTACCACCATTGGATTTTTCCAAGCCTTTGATGGACAAACATAGCTTTATATCCTATCTTAGGGGTGTAGAGTTACTCCTAGTGTTGGATACTTTGACTATAACAACGCATCCTTTGATTCCTTGATTCTAACATGTTTCACCTTAATATTTGGTATGTAAGCTTCCCATAGTTCACCTTCATGGCCGTACAACCTATTAGCACTAGAAGTCACCTTCAGATTGCATTCAAGGTAAGCCCAGTACCCATCAGTTTATATGTCATGGGTAATTGAGTTTTGAGTGGTCAAATGGAGAAAACTCAATAATAATAGCGTTCTAACTCAGAAATCTAGACTAGCATGCACCAGCCATTGAGGTCTTGAATCAACTTCAGTCAGTAAGTTGGAGTAAGGCTGAGTAGGAGGAAGATTTAGTGAGAAAGGTGTAGAGGTCCGCTATGAACATTAGATTTTCCATCAGCCTAAGGAGGAAAAACTTGAACACAAGGTCCTCTTGGATTCAAATTTCAAGGAAAATGAAAGAAATCATAACAGTACTATAATTAAACATTTATCATAATATAGTTACAACAATCTATGTGAATCAATCAAAAATGAAATCTCTCAGTATCAAAGGAAAATAAGATGGAGTAAGAAAGATGACTTAGATTAACCAAGATGTCTCAAAAACAAATACATAACCAGAGAACCAGTTGTTCTCAATCAAAATATTACAATATCAGGGAGCCTAGCTCAACCATTCGACCTTAACAAAATATCAAAACTGAGTATATATTCTCAAAACTGCTGCAACTACCAGGAGGGTGATCAGACCCCTGCATTCAAAGTTTCCAGTCGACGCCCACTTTGTCAGACTATGTAGGCCTCCTTATGTCAGATGTGAGACAAGCGCAGTTAGGCATTTTACAAGAAAATCTATCCAGGAGGAAGCTTCGGGTGGATAGTCTACCTTTATGGCTGATCTCTGCAACGCTTTCCATTTATGGGGTGAGACGAGGTCTCAACTGCCAACCCCATCTTCAATAACTTCCTTCATTGGGATAAGGACAAGGCCTGACACCCATGAATGTTTCCAGGCAGTGCCCACGACTTCTTCAAGTCAATCCTGATGCCTCGAGGTTCTGCAAATCTTCTTCTATGATCAATACGAACACTTTTGGCCTTTAGCGTAGCTCCTCTCCCTCTCTCCATATTCAATGTGACCTAGGGACATGACCCTACGCAATTGCGCAATTGAGGGCGTGACCAAGGGTGGTTTGAAAGAAAATTGTTTGTGTCCCCGCAATTCACCATGAACCGCCACATGTCTCTTTCAAAAAAACCACGATTCTGATTGTGGCCCATCCTTGAAGTTTTAAAACGTGCACACCTTCTGACCCTGCAATGGGGTGTGACCATTGATCTTGTGATCTGAGATGAGGATCCCTCATCAATGACCTAGCTCTAGCGCTTTAGATCGATGGATCGGATCTTCCCTCTTCGAATCAACGGTCAAGATCCACTTCGGGTGTTCGGGACTTCGGGTTTCGGCCCTTCAGAAGTTTTACACACTTCCCACTTCAAACCCCCTGAATCTTATTTTCCCGAACACTTGGATAGAATGCCACATGTTCCCTTAAAGATCAATGGCTCATGCTCACCTCGGGGCTTTGTGTTCTAGCGCTATACTTTGCGTGATTTTGGACTCTTGAATGTCCGTGAGCCTCTGATATGAACTGGTTGATTGGATCTCCGTCGTTGAAACATAAACTTGCCTATCACTTGTGCTTCAAGCCCAAAATGGACTATTAGGAAAGTTGTGCTTTGTGTCCATTGTTGTGGCCACCGTGATCGAGGATTTGGACAATTGGTTGTGGGCTAGGAAAGCAGGGAGACTGGGGCACTTTAAACACAGAGGGGGGGCAAATGAAAAACGATTTTACAAGCCTAAGCGGAAAAATCTTAAGACTGGGTCTGCGAAAAGGAGAGAGACAGGGAAAAATTATAGTCTTAGGTAGAAACCACACACCCACAAGGCTTAGACAAGTTCATGTGATAACATTTGGCTCCACAGGGGATGGCATGCTCCCTGCGAGCTACCAAGAACAAGTAGTTCCAGTGCCTTAGTTGTTTGGTTATGGATTCGAGCTCAAAACATTTCGTTGAGG
Organism: Picea engelmannii; assembly: GCA_009831015.1. Lineage (NCBI taxonomy): Eukaryota > Viridiplantae > Streptophyta > Pinopsida > Pinales > Pinaceae > Picea > Picea engelmannii. Next base: position 154,860 of record ML781226.1, read on the forward strand.
ACTACAGGCCACCAAGCACACTATCCTAAAAACGAAAGCAAACACACATGGGCTCGAAAGGATCTTATTTATGTACATCCCTAGACTAACTGATTTTTCACACAATGCTAGGTGAAAGCAAATTTCCACCAGAGCCAGTCAAGAAGCTTCCTAACTGGAAATCCACTGACTTTGTCATTGATCGACAATAGATGATGCAACCATGACAACAAAATGATTACATCTTTCAGCCCTCCTCCTAGTGTTGAAGTCAAGATAAAGCTAGGAGGCTTCAATAAATGGAAGAAATGAAACTCCATGTACTCCCTTACAGGTTCGTGGAATAACTGAGGAAACCCAGAAAATGGGTAATAGAAAGCTTGCTCTGCTTCACAGCTGCTCACATATGGTTGGATATCTCTGGTAAGAAAAATTGAGTGAAGGGCTGATGTAGGTTGTTGATCCACTTCTCCTTTGTCTTTTCTGATAACATCTGCTAGCTGATGGCAAGAAATATCCTCATGTATATCAATGGATGGCTCCTCCTCTTTATCATGTTGCTTAGTGTCTTCATAGTGATCAAATGTAGGATAAGATTGTTGCTCATCATCACTAGAATATTCATAAAAAAATGGGTTTCCCTTCATATCTATGATCAACCTCTAAAACAGTAATTCAATCAAGAATATAACTGTTAAAGCTTTCCATTTCAGGGACAGCAGTAACTGTTGCTTCTGGCTACTCATACACATGTTTTTTCTCTTCAATCCTAGATGAAAATATATCATAGGAAACCTCTTGAAGGAAAAGAGAAGAATCCTCCTTCACAACCATCTCTTCTTCTAAATCTGAAATAACAGGTGTATAAGGGGCATAATATGATACATCCATTGCTATGTAATCATCAACACTATTATCAATCATACCTGGAAGGCCTTCTTCATCATAAGTAGGGCTAGTCAAAACATTTGTCTCATGAACAAAAATATCCTCTGCGCTTCCTCTTTCACTCAGACCTTCACCATACTCATCACACGAGGAAGACTCTATCATTTGCTCGATGTGGGATGCAAACTTCTTACAACAATCATCCAATATAAGATGAGACATGTAAATCTCCTTGTAATATAAATTAAAAGCATCGTGAAAATCCTTCAAAGAATGGATACTAGTAGTAGGGAGAGATTGGCACCATTCACGAGCATCTTCCACCAAAGAAAATATAAACATCTTGATCAAGACATCCATGTGAACAAAATTGTGCTCAAGCATGCATATATGAAAATCAAACAAGTGTTCACCAGGATGATCATGCTTGCTTCCTCAGAATCTTAGAAGATAATCATCCCATTCATTTATAGCAGGGACAACATTTGGAAAACCAGGAACAGAGGAGAAATTAAAAGCAAACCTCCAAGCCAAGATTTTTTCCATTTTAGACCAGTGGAGTCACCGATCGATTCTTTAATCATGGATTTGCCAGGTGAATGATATGTAACCTGAATGCGTCTGGTCTTTGTTCACCATCAAAGACTAGATCTGATCATGGTCGTCCTCCTAGGGATTTTTCTAAGCTGAGAAAGAAGTTGCTAAAAGCCTTCTTGAGAAAGCTTCTATGGGTCAGCTTCAGGTGTGCTAGAGGTAGCCACAACTGAAATAGTGGAGTGGAAATAGTGGAGCCACCATGTGCAAGCTGCAATCTTTAATGGTTCTGATATTTGATGCACCCTTATAATCATAAGCTCTTTGTCGTTCTATCCCAGAGAAATGTCTTCAATTTGTTCTCTGGAAACAGTGCCAGAAATGTTAGCACTAGAAGTTACCTTTAGATTGCATTGAAGGTAAGCCTAGTACCCATCAGTTTATATGTCACAGGTAATTGAGTTTTGAGTGGTCAAATGGAGAAAACTCAATAATAATAGCGTTCTAACTCAGAAATCTGGACTAGCATGCACCATCCATTGAGGTCTTGAATCAACTTCAGTCGGTAAGTTGGAGTAAGGGTGAGTAGGTGTTACACATCATTTTCGTCATCCCTATGACCATTAATGATGTAAACGTATATGTTGCCTTCAGAGGGGTCAGTGGCCTGAGTTCCTAAGAGAGAAGGGAGAAGAACTTTTCCTGAGAAAAGAAGTTGCATTTTCCTATGTAAAAACCTTATTAAAAAGGAAGTTCGCAGGCTGCCTATGTATTAGGGTGCGAGAATGCCTAATTCTCATAGGCTGCATCATAGCTAGGGTGCGAACAGTTCGCAGGTTGCACTATAAGCAGGGTGCGAGAATGCTTACACGTGGAAAAAACGAGTGTTTTCTCGAATCTTCTAGAAGGAGAAACTTCCATGGTGAGGTGGCATCCGAATGGTTTGGATCTTACTCGCTTTCATGATTTCGTGGGATCATCCTAACCTCCTCACCTTATCCTCTTCAACATATAAAAGGAGAGGAGCTCTCATGGAAAACGGGTTCTTGAGCTTTGTTAGCTTTGGTTGGCTTGGAATTATTAGCTTGGTTAGAGTGGCTTTGAGATTTGCTTTGTCAAGATAGATTGTGAGTAGCTATCAGTTCCATGGTCTCAGAATCCTTGGAGCAAGAAGTGTGTGGGGAACGAAGGACAGTTGGAAGGGACCTTACAACATCAAGGCCATGGTTGTAATCTCTCTTTCACATTTAATAAGATACAGCAATATGATTCTTTCATATAAAGCTTGTTGTGTTTTATTGTATGATTCCTTGATCACATACATAGGTTTATATTGAGTTTATGCTATTACTATCACTTTGGTTGGTTGTGTTCTTTTGCAGGTTCATCATTGTATGAGCGTTGGAACGGAGCTAGGATGGTGATGGTGAGAGGAAGCAACATTTAAACGGTATGTCACTCATCCCTCTTTAGTTAGTAAATTCAATATCTAAAACTTAAGGAAAGTGTCATGTTCTGGTGTGTTTTTTTCTAGATCTAGGTGGAACTAGGGAGATCAGTTAGTGTCCGCACCTACTGATTAGTCCGATAACAAAATTGGCGACTCCACTAGGGAACGGATTGTTTCCTAGTTATTCTAGTTTCCCTTGCTTTGATTGCTTGTTTTATGGTCTCTGAGTCTGTGGGAGATCCATCCAGACTCTCTGGATCTGAAAGTTCACTCAAATCTAGCCCTTTTTCAAAAAATTTCTTGTTTACAGGCATTCTCGCATTGTACCCTTTAGTGGCCTGCAGGAATCATTGATGTTCGCACCCTACTGTTCAGTTAGGTGCGAACTTCTCGCACCCTACCAATGTCTAGCCTGCGAGAATACCTAATTCTCACACTGCACTCTATTGCTAGGTTGCGAACTTGTTTGTAAATTTTTTGGGGGGATTGGGTCTTGTCATCTTTTGATGACCCAGTTTTGCTTTGATCAGCTGGATTGAACTTTTGGACCCTATATTGATCTGTTTATAGTCTGCTTGACATTCTTTGAGTTGCTTTTAGCGATCTTTGCTTTGTTTGGTTTTGAAGGATTAGTCTCTTTCTTTGAGTGTCTTTCAATTACAAAGCATGTGTTTTCTTTAGAATTGTTTGGGGAAAGATCAAATTTCTTCTGAATAGTTCGCTTTAAAAGAAAACTTTTAGTTTGGGTTTCT
>ML781226.1:186639-199176 GCA_009831015.1 Picea engelmannii
GAAACACTCTCAACAAAGGTCTTGCCACCGAGACATAAAAATCAAACGCTTACGTGGCATGGCAATGGGTAAGGATGACACATAGGCCCCACTTATTAGATGGTGGAACAAAGAAAAGGACCCCGTCCACTTCTACTCAAGCTTCTAAAAATAGATTTGCCTCACACACCTATGCTCCGGGCAGGAATTTTGTACTTGATGCTTTTTCTTATCTTGCACGCCGCGAGATTCTTTGTACACGACAGATTGCCGGATCGAATCTCGCCCGCAACAGCATCTGCTTTGAGTTCGGCCGAAAGTGATCGTACGCATTCACTGCTGAGTGTGCGAATATTCCCTTTCCCGCCTTTTACTCCGGTATGCATTTGACTATGCAGACCATCATATTTATTATTATTATTTTTATATTTATTATTATTTTAATAAAAAATAATAAATGATATATATTTTTATTTTTAACCAATAAATCTGTAATTATCACAATGATTTGTACTAGTTTGAGATCAAACCGAATAATAAAGAACATATACGAAAGACAAAAAAATGAGAAAGAATAAAGAACATATCCTAAATGCAAGCAATATATTTTTGTATCTCATGGAAATCTGTTTAGGTCTTTGTGGAATAATGGGTTCAAATGAGCAAACATCTTTTCTTGAAAAATGAAGGGTCACATTAATGTTAATATCATCATCTTTATTCAAAAGCAAGTGTCATTTATGTTAGTGTGTATGCATAAGGAACAATAAGCTTGATGTTTTTTTTTTAAGAAAAATCTTGTAGAGAAATGGGAAGACATCTCTAATAAATTCTTTGGTGTAGATTAATGCATTTAATTTAAAGGGATTATAAATAGGCACTTGTTGACATGGAATTGGTTAAATGTTCAACAATAATGGTAATAACTAATTGAGTTAATATTTTGGGATTTTTTTCCAAAGAAAATCTTGTGCAATTTTTCCCTCATCCTCTGAATATCTAGGTCAATTGCCAACAATAATTATCAGTGGTAACCTCAAGGAACTCAATCAAATTTGACCTTATAAACTATGACCTCCCTATCCACAAAATACCTTAAACATATAATTAAATTAATCAAACTACCCTTAAAACTTATCAAAAAGTTTATACAATGTATATAACAACAAATATACTTATTAGTCCCTGCCGAAGGCGTAGAGGGACTATAGCGATCGATAATTCGTTGACTTTACATTAGTTTGTTGTTTGACTACAAATGTTTGCATACTTTCCAGTGTTCGACCTACATAACTAAAAGCATTATTTTTTATATAAAAAAAAAAACAAAACATATATGTCATGATGTGATTGGATGATAAATTTGAGGTCTTATTGCCAGCTTCGCTATTCCCAATGAATTATACGTTGTCATATCCAAAGTTTTATAATGTACGGTACTTTCTTTTATTTGTACTATTCATATTGCAATGTTTAGATATCCAAAGTTTATAGTGATCGATAGTTCGTTGACTTTATATTACTTTTTTGTTTTGCTACAAATTTTTGCATAATTTCTATTGTTTGAACTACAAAACTAAAAACTTTATTTTCTTATTTATTTATTATAAAAAAAAAACCATATATGTCGATAATAGATTCAAGGTCTTATTGCCAGGTTATTATTATTGTTATTATTATTTATGAAATGTTTACATACCGAAGGTTTTGATCATTGACACTTTTTTTGAGGTGCTTGAATAGCCCTGACAGCTTAAATGTTTACATTGAGGTCCTGAGACGGGCCTGACAGCTTAAATGTTTGCATACCGCGAGGCCCTTCGAAAACCTGACAGCCTTAAATGTTTATCTAAATAGGCTTCTCGGATTACATTTTTCCTCGAAATTTTCCATACAATGTTGCAGTGAATTTGGACAATATTGTTACTACTACACACATTGTTATTGGTTTGGTGGGTGCTTCTTCTTCGTTGGTTCATCGGTTGTTGCTTGTTGTTGTTCAAAATTCGACCTGGGGTTCTGCTTTTCATCGTTTCGGAGTAAGTTTCCATGCCATAATTTCATTTTCTATTCCTTCTTTGTTGTTTAGTGTTTTCATTTTTCAAGTAAGAATGTTTGCTTATTTCTACTGGCATGCTCATCATATGTTTTTGGTTCCTTATGTGCTTCGACTTGCAGTTTGGAAATCGTTGGAGATACATATGTTGTTTACTGGTTCAGTGGTTGTTGTTTGTTCATTGGTCCGTTGGTTCGTCGGTTGTTGGTTGTTGTTGTTTGGCTCAAATTTACGAGTTTGGGGCCCCGGTGCTGCAGTTGGGCATGTTCGTGCTTTCTCGCTGGGGTCCTGCGCCGGCAGTTGGAGTTGTTTGTTTTTTGTTTTTTGTTTTTCTTTTTTTGTTTTTTATTTGGGTGCTTTATGGTGTTCAGGCCCTGCACCCGCGAGTGGACTTGCGGTTGTGTTATTTTTCATGTCTGGCAAAGTCGAGATCTCGCACCTGTTTTGTGCGGGCCTGTTCTGCTGTAAAATTTTGCTCATACTTCAATGTTGACATGATAGAAAATAGTGGCATAAGAAATAATTGAACAACTACATGTGCAATTGCAATGTCCATTGTTTATTTGTTATAATAAAACATGTGCAAACCACTCTTATTAACCATATTTAGTGGAATGTTCCCATATCACAATACATGTTCTTTATCCTCTACACAAATTGGTGTGACCACGATACGATTTGTCTTGTACTTGAGATATGATATGTACACCAAAGATACTGCAAAATTATATTTCCATGTTAGGAAGCATATCTGGATACTTTGCCACAAAAAACCAAAATCATTTAGCTATGGCCATACAATTTCTTAATATTTTGTGGCTTGTAATATATTTTGGCCAGGAAAAAACTTTATATATTTACAACTATGGATGGAGAAACGCAAAGGTTCATATTTTTTACTATCTTTTATTCTATTAGTTCATTCTCATTTATTGTATGTACATATTTTTGGACACACCTACCACACTTAGAGGGGGGGTGAATGAGTGTGGGGCTCTTTTTCCCAAAACTTTCCTCTTAAACAAAAACTCATCAATTAGCATTCAACATTTATTCATTACTCATTGTTGTCATTTATAACCAATTAAATGTGAGCACATATCAACAACATATATCAACAATGTATCATCAACAAGTCATCACCACAATGAACACAAAGAACAAAAGATGTATGTACAATTTTCTTTTTATTACGGACTACAGTCCTTGGGTTTATTAGCAACAAATGAATAGAGTACAACTCTACAAGAGCACCATCTCTATAATGCAAGACTCATCTTACACCCTTAGCACCAACTGAGATGAGGCAACAATCCTCAACAGATATCAATCTGTCAACATGTACGCGACCTGTCAGTAGTGCAGCCTGCGTGTAAACGCGCCCTGGCTCACTATAGCCCGCGTGTAAATGCAGCAATGTATAATGCAGCAAGCGTGTGCTTCTAAGAAACTTAGGGGTTTTCTTTTCTTCACATGCTCAGATCCTCTGCAACCTGCAATCAGAACTCTTCTGTCTTCCACTATCCAAACTGACCCACAGCCAGTCACAACACATCCAAGCTCTCCAATAGCTTGCTCATGCTCCACAACAAATCAATATGAATGCTATCTCCATCATATATAAATAACTAGTATACCATAGCAATCATCTCACTACTGAATCACAAGAGTGATGTTCACTCCATCAATCAAATCAACCAAACTGAACCATATCATAGAAGCCATACCAAGAATGCTCTAAGCATTCACAACATATCAAACAATAGTATCTATCAAGACAATAATGTAACCATACCAGTGTCTTAGTGATAGATCTGAGGCCATAGAATGAAGATATGGAACCTGCCTCATCATCCAAGAGCTTGGCACAAGCTCAAACAAAAATCTCCATGAGTTTATCCACTCCACCCTCCCTGTACATAGCCATCCCGCGTGTACACTCACCCTATACACAGCCAGCCTGCGTGTACACACACCCTATACACAGACAGCCCGCGTGGACATCAGAAAATAGGGTTTCTGTGAATCCAAAAATTTTGCCGTCAAGATCTCCGACATTGTCGAAACTTGGATGCATCCATGAGATCCTCCTCTCGCTTCCTTCCTCAGAATAGATCTTCAATTATGCACAAGAGATCCACATCAATAGGATGCTCTCTCAAAAAGATCTCCATCAATCCTCCACAAGATATTCACAAGAAGCTCTCCATTGATCCATAAAAGGATTCTCACCAAATGTGCAATTTACTAGAGATCCTAGCTTCTTATTTATACTTTCATCTTCTGGGTCACTTAACCCATTTTTAGGTTACTTAACACATTTCTAGGTCACTTAACCTCTTTTCCTTTATTTAGGGTTAATCACTTTCCATGAATATAAAGTTCTCCAATACTTTTTTATTTAAATATTCCTTCTTGATCTTGTCACCTCATTTTATCATTTAGATCATCTTTCTTGATTTTGTCACTTTACTTTATCATTTAAATAATGATTTCTTCTTTTCAAGCGCTTTGACTTCTTTGACCTTTTTGGGCTTCAAGCCATCATATGGGGGTCCTTCAACTTTGTAGAGCCATAACTCTCAATCCATGAGGATTTATGTGACATTCCACATACCATCGGAAATGGCATGACAAGCATTATCCATCTAGGATAGTTTCACCAACAACTTCAATGATCTTCATCTCATTATTCCATATACAAGCATGGGTCCTCCAACCGTTCTTCTAGGATAACTCATTCCGTAAAGCGTCTTCCCGTGAGGGCTTTCGCCATAAGGGGACCACTTTGGAGTTCATCCATTTGTGCACCTTATCAACCATGATAAGACAATAATGATTCATCTTTGCATCAATTGGTTTCCACTTGGACATATATCATTCTCATCAAGGGCATCATATCAATCAATTACTTGACATCAATCAATGACATCAATCAAACCATTTACATCAATGACATATGATCCAACAATCTCCAAAACAATCAAACCATTGGCATCAATGAAAAGCCATTGGCATCAATGACAACATGATCCAACAATCTCCCCCTTTGGCATTGATGGAAATACCAATATTGATGTCAACTCCAATTACCAATTATTGATGTCAACATGTAGACAGAGCATGTTCTATATCAATAGTCAATGTGACTATTTCTCCACATCAATCTTTCCCATGAATAGACATCAATCACATCAATGTGATTATCTCTCCCCCTTTGACATCAATGGCAAAGGGCCATTCTCCTCTTTGGAGCTGTTGCCCCTATCTTGTTGCCGCTATATAATCTCTCCCCTTTTGAACAAGGAATATCAATCTGATGTAATGTTGAAAATACATCAAATATACTCCCCATGTGACCATTTCTCCTCCTTGTGCTCTTTCTTCAAATATATGTCTCTTTTCTGGGTATGCATCTGATAAATATCTCCTCCTAGAATCATGAGAAGAATAATGACTCCCCCTAAGGGTATGTCTCCCCCTATCTTCTCTACAAGATGAACAATGTGCTACCATATTACGATCCTTGGACCTGTTATGCATCAAAATTGTGCTATACCATTCATCATGAAACAAAATATATGTCAACAATAAAATAGAGAATCATGAACAATATGTCCACCAAGTACATCATGTACCAAAATGTGCCCACCATGCACAACACCCATGTACATCAACAATGTGCCAAAAGATATCATCCATGAAATGTATCCACCATATGCCAACATGTGCATCTACTATAAGATATACCAGCCATGTACACCATCAGATTATTTTACATAATCCAATAGATGAGCTTTTGATCAACATCAATCCATACTCTTGGGTTAGTGCCATGCACCCAATATTTATTTTTATTATACCATTGTGTGATCTCACCATGAAAACCTGCAGCAAACAATGTCAGACCCTGCAACAGAGTTATACCATCACATCAAACTCCAAGCCATGTGCATTGCCTTTTTCCCAAGGCTTTACAACAGACACATGGCCTGCTGCACAAACTGAGTGCGTGTGTACACGACCTATTCAAGGTTAGCATGTGTGTCCACGCGACTGTCACCAATGTTGCCTACGTGTGCCTTAGTAAATGACACTTTTGAACTTTCCTTCAATATTTATTTCAGTTCTGGTTGCTCTGTCTTCTTCACCCACTTCTGTAGATGACCCTTCTCTTCAGAACTTGAGCTCTGAGTATCCATCTTTTCAAAGATGTCTCCCTTTCTTACTTCATTCCTTCTTCTAGCCATGCTATGCGAAGTCCTCATCATGGACTTTGTTCTTGTGTTCCAACACTCCTGGGATTTGTGGCCAAATCCACTACAGTTGTAGCATCTCATGGAGTTACAGTGAACAACAATGTGTCTTACTTGATCACATCTCCAACACCTCATGGTGTTATGGAGTCTTCCATTATATCTTCTTTCATAGGATCTACACTCAAAAGATTTGTGACCATATCCATTACATGAATTGTCTCAAGAATGGCTTCTTGATATCTTTCTTGCTTTGTACTTTTGAAATTCTCCTTGCCTTGTGTAGATGGTTTCTTTACAATATTGTCTTCCTCTTTTGATGGACTTACCTCAGGCTTCTTTGAGGTTCTTGCTTCAACATGTTTATCTTCTCCTTTGTATCCAAGACCTGATTTATCACATGATAGTCTTTGACTTTCCAAGATCTCATCCAAGATTCGTGAGCTATTCAATTTTTTTTTTGACTTTTCTACCTTCTTTCTAAGGTCAACGATTTTAGCTTCTAATTTGCAACATGAATCTTCCTTGTCGTTTATTTGAATATTCAATAATTCCTCTATTCTTTTGGCTTCTTTGATTTGGGTCTTGAGATGGACAATAGTTTCAAAACTTTTGTGAATCTCATCTTCTACATTCATATCTTCTTTTCCATCTTTTTGTCTTGTGATCTCTTCTTCCTTTTCTTCTAATTTAGTCTTATTGCTCTCTTCTTGTTCTTTGATCATTTCTATTAACTTCAAGATGTGCCTTAGACTTCTCCTAAGAAACTTCTTAGTGTTATCCGAAAGATAGTTATAGTGTGTATAAAAATGATCACTTCTATACATGTATAACCCCTCTTCAATTTCCTTTTGAAGTTTTAATAGATTTCCTTCTATTCTTTTCATGGGATAAATACCATAAAACTTTACACAAACTATATTCACATCTTCTTCTTCACTTGTAGAGAAAAATGCATCATCATCATCATTGCAATCAAGGGATTTAGAGTGTTCTTTACCTTCTTTTAAAATATCCTCATGATCTTCCTTTTTGCCAATATCAACACATACTTCTTTGCCTTCATTTGAAATATCTTCAAGATCTTCCTTTGTGATATCTTCACTTGAAATGTTTTCAAAATCTTCCATTGTGCTATTATCACTTGATTCTTTATCTTCACTTGAAATGTTTTCAAAATCACATTTAGAAATAATGCTTTCAAGAGTTTTTGATGATTATTTACCTTTGATGATCTTGATGGAGTGGTCTTCAATTTGTTCTTTCTCTTCCTTGCTTTGATATGTCTCCTCTAGCTTTAGCCATAGATCCTTGGTGGAAGTGCATTGTCCCATGCTCTCTTTGATAGGGCTTGAGAGTCCACTAAGAATTGTCTTGAGAGCCAATGCATCATTCTTCTTTCCTTCCCTTTGAGTTGAAAACTTTGACTTGTTCTTCAACGGAACATATCCACTGATGGTTGCCTTCCAAATAGCTGCTCCCATTGTCTTCAAATATACTCTCATCTCTATTCTCCAAGTAGAATAGTTTTCCTCATCAAGGATTGGAAATTCATCATCCATTTGTGTGTCTATGGATCTCCTTCAAGCTTGTTAAGGCTTGTAGTGAAGTCCCGCTCTGAGACCAAATGTTGGACACACCTACCACACTTAGAGGGGGGGTGAATAAGTGTGGGGCTCTTTTTCCCAAAACTTCCCTCTTACACAAAAACTCATCAATTAGCATTCAAAATTTATTCATTACTCAATGTTGTCATTTATAACCAGTTAGATGTGAGTACATATCAACAACATATATTAGCAATGTATCATCAACAAGTCATCACCACAATGAGCACAAAGAACACAAGAGGTATGTACAATTTTCTTTTTATTACAGACTACAATCCTTGGGTTTATCAGCAACAACTGAATAGAGTACAACTCTACAAGAGCACCAACTCTATAATGCAAGACTCATCTTACACCCTTAGCACCAACTGATATGAGGCAACAATCCTCAACAAATATCAATCTGTCAATAGGTACGCGACCTGTCAGTAGTGAAACCCGCGTGTGAACGTGCCCTGGCTCACTACAGCCCGCGTGTAAATGCGGCTAGTGTATAATTAAGCAAGCATGTGCTTCTAAGCAACTTAGGGGTTTGCTTTTCTTCGCATGCTCAGATCCTCTGCAACCTGCAATTAGAACTCTTCTGTCTTCCACTGTCCAAACTGACCCACAGCCAGTCACAACACATCCAAGCTCTCCAATAGCTTGCTCATGCTCCACAACAAATCAATATGAATGCTATCTCCATCATATATAAATAAATAGTATACCATAGCAATCATCTCACTACTGAATCACAAGAGTGTTTCTCACTCCATCAATCAAATCAACCAAACTGAACCATATCATAGAAGCCATACCAAGAATGCCCTAAGCATTCACAACATATCAAACAGTAGTATCTATCAAGACAATAATGTAACCATACCAGTGTCTCAGTGATATATCTGAGGCCATAGAATGCAGATCTGGAACCTGCCTCATCATCCAAGAGCTTGGCACAAGCTCAAACAAAAATCTCCATGATTTTATCCACTCCACGCTCCCTGTACATAGCCAGCCCGCGTGTACACTCATCCTATACACAACCAGCCCACGTGTACATGCACTCTATACACAGATAGCCTGCGTGGACATCATAAAATAGGGTTTCTGTGAATCCGAAACTTTTTCCATCAAGATCTCCAACATTGCCAAAACTTGGATGTGGCCATGAGATCCTCCTCTCGCTTCCTTCCTCAGAATAGATCTTCAATTATGCACAAGAGATCCACATCAATAGGATGCTCTCTCAAGAAGCTCTCCATCAATCCTCCACAAGATATTCACAAGAAGCTCTCCATTGATCCATAAAAAGATTCTCACCAAATGTGCATTTTACAAGAGATCCTGGCTTCTTATTTATACTTTCATCTTCTAGGTTACTTAACCCATTTTTAGGTTACTTGACCCATTTCTAGGTCACTTAACCTCTTTTCCTTTATTTAGGGTTAATCACTTTCCATGAATAGAAAGTTCTTCGATACTTTTTTATTTAAATATTCCTTCTTTATCTTGTCACCTCATTTTATCATTTAGATAATCTTTCTTGATTTTGTCACTTTACTTTATCATTTAAATAATGATTTCTTATTTTCAAGCGCTTTGACTTCTTTGACCTTTTTGGGCTTCAAGCCATCATATGGGGGTCCTTCAACTTTGTAGAGCCATAACTCTTAAACCGTGAGGAGTTATGTGACATTCCACATACCACCGGAAATGGAATGACAAGCACTATCCATCTAGGATAGTTTCACCAACAAATTCAATGATCTTCATCTCATTATTCCATATATAAGCATGGGTCCTCCAACCGTTCTTCTAGGATAACTCATTATGTAAAGCATCTTCTCGTGAGGGATTTCGCCATAAGGGGACCACTTTGGAGTTCATCCATTTGTGCACCTTATCAAACATGATAAGACAATAATGATTCATCTTTGCATCAATTGGTTTCCACTTGGACATATATCATTCTCATCAAGGGAATCATATCAATCAATCACTTGACATCAATCAAACCATTTACATCAATGACATATGATCCAACAATCTCCCAAACAATCAAACCATTGGCATCAATGAAAATCCATTGGCATCAATGACAACATGATCCAACACATATTACTTGTTCTCTGGTGCATACCAACTTCCATTCATGTTCATTGTCTTTTGTGTGTTCCCACATTCAAACAAACAAAATAGCTGGAGAAAACGACGAAGTCTTGACTGCACTGGTGGAAGAGGAGATACAAAGGTACATGCTTGTATCGTTATTTCATATTCCGTGGTTTTGAATTTCAATTATTGTCTTTATATGTGTTCACCTAGTTTATTGTATGTAGATATTGATAATAACTTATCTTCATTACATGTCTTCCTGTATACTAACTTCCTTCATGTCCATTGTATTTTTCCTGCAATTCTACATTTAAACAAACATAATGGCTGGAGAGGATGATGGAATCTTTGGCGTGAATGTAGACGAGGAGTTACATAGGTGCATACCTGTACTCTTATTTCATATTCCAGTGTTGAGTATTTCATTTATTGTCTGTGTATTTCTTATACTTATTCTACTGCTTTGCACCTATTTTACTGTATGTATATACTACATATATTTCTGCTTATTCTCATGTGAATCATATTATCTTTGCTGTTACATTGAAATAAATAGAACTGCATTTCTTTCTTTTACATGTCTTTCTTCATACTAACTTGCCTTCGTGTCCATTGTATATTTGGCGCTACTACCTTGGAAGAAACAGATTGGTTGAACATGAAGATGAATTCTTGTATGCAACAACAGAGAGGTTTGTTGTGCAATCTTCGAAAAGGTATACCAATTGTGCTAGTAAATTGAATATACAAAGTGGGTGGGGGCATATAATATTGGACTAGAAAACCATGATTTGGAAACAATGGGCCTTTATGCCCTCCCCATTTCTACTTTTTTCATTTTCTATTATCCCTTTTGCTTTCTAATTGCTCTACTTAGTCATCTTTCTGAAAATGCCTTGGTGCGTGGGTTGGCGGGCTTACGGATTCACATTTATGTTCACGCTTCTACCTTATTCCATACTTACCCACTTTGTTGATTGTGGGTGTCAGGTTGGCGGGTTCAAGATTGCGCCTCTGGCTTCCAAGGTTCTGCGATATACACATTGGCCGTCGTGCCCCGCCATCACGCTCTATTTACTGTTACACATTTTCTCAGTCAAAAAAGCCGAGGCATACAATTAGACCCTCAGGTCCTCATGTTTCTTGAGTATCCCTTGACACCCTATTTCGTATTCCATGTCCTTCCACCCTGCATTTCACATTAAGAACAATTATGGACAATATACAATGCATATGCTTGTTTAGTCCTTCTGATGTTCATCTACACATTCTTGCATCAGAAAAAGTTGGACTAGTGGCATGGACATGAGCAGTCAGTCATCCTAGTCATCAACATATCAACAAGGCCAAAGGTAAATATGCATACATTATATTCCTAGTATGTTTACCAAACAAATATCCTCAGCTATGTGTTCATCTATGGCATGGTGAATATGTTGATTTCATATGCAATACATACTTTGTAGTTCACAAGAAGTATCAACAAGTACAAGTGAGATGTCGAACATAGCGTAGGTTCTACAGACTAAGAGGTCTGGTTGCAAAAATCTGGCTCCATAGTTCATCCAAGTTGTTCGTCTACTTGTAAATGTATGCCAGGAAAAATAGAAAACAAAAACAAATGCACATTACCATTCACTTTACTTTTCCTGTTCAAAGATTGTCGCCAGGTCTAAACTTGTAACACCGAAAATACTATCAATAGAGGGCTTGAACAACCGCTGAACTGGACAAGTGTTCATTGGGGAAATAATGGTCGTCTATAGCACCTACTTGGACAAGGAAAACAAAAGTAGATCCATTATGTGTGCTAGCATGACAGACAAGGAGTCCATGATGGCAGTCATGCTGACTATTCCTACACAACTTGTCCAGAAACATGCAGAAAATATATTGCCAGGTAATGGGATATCCATTAAAAATTTTAATATATTGCCCAAAACAGTATATGACCATGGTTATTGTGATCGAATTATTTCTCTCAATGAAATAACTATTGTGGAAAAAATTCTTGCTACTTGTTCAAAATATCGTTTTGTCTCGGACACAACTATCAACCAACTTGCACAGAATGACATTTACCCAATCGGAACCATTGGCGCAACTGTCACATTGGCAAGAAAACTTGGCTCGCAACACATTCTCCATATAAAAGATGGAGATTCAGATAGCGACAAGGCAATGGTATCGTTCTCCATATCCAGTTTTGTCCTTTACTTTTGCATGTCCATGTATCTCGGTTAAGTTACACAAATATTGCATTGTTCCATGTTGCAACTGCAATTGTTCGATACCTATTCAAATTTGTTTTCGTCAATGGAACAACAATTGCATAAAGGGAAATTTCCACTTATGCTCTTCAAAAATATAACAAAGAAAAGGGATGTTAGAGAGAGGATCTTTCACACAACCCAAGAAACATTTGTAACAGAATTATGGACAGACATAGTACAGGATCTGAAGAAACTAACTAGCTGTACAACTGTTGTGCGTATACATCTACAGATTCATCCTCACTTTGCTCATACAAATAGCC
>ML781226.1:199195-218166 GCA_009831015.1 Picea engelmannii
GTAGTTGTATATTATATTGTTCAATATATTAATTGTTATGCTCAGGTTTCCAGGTTGAAGGTTTTTTGGTTGCAGCGAATGCGTACTCGACCCCCTTTGAGCCTATATGTGCGAAATGAAACTTTCATACTTTTGCTTCTTCTTTGATAAGTGATGATACGATTGATTGTTTGTGATGCAGTGAAAAATGTCCATACATATATGGGCATTGCCTCAATGCTGCCATCCGAACCGTGGGAAACACAACCATGTAGTGTACAATTAGAAATCATATGTTACAAGATGTGCTTCTTGGGTTAGCAGAATTGTCATATGAATCATACCTACAGAAAAATCCAAGCAGTGTCTACATGCTGCATGACTTTCAGATACATAGCAAATTTACCTTAAATGAGGACAATGTAATATTGCATATAGGCTGGAAAAAAAATCATATCAAGCTTTGGAAGGAAACGCAAATATCTCGTGTGTCTCTGTAATATTTCTTCAACACCCAGATGAATGTTCATCGGACTCGAGTACTTGAGAGTCTAATTACAAACGCAATCGATGTTGTTATTTTGATTTTTTTTTTGCATCTTCCAGTAAGAACTTTGCATATTTTTTTTGGTGCAAAAATAAAAATGAAAAAAAAGGTAGTTGGTCATGGCTTTGATGAAGGAGCGTGCACGTTTTTTGGGAGCCCACTATATAGCCATGATAGGATTTTGTCGATTCCCTATTTGAAAAAAAAAAGGACTCAACATGGATTGAAACATCATCTTGAGATTTTCAAATCTCGCTATAGAGATTGCACACGCATAAGATTGCACACGCATAAGATTGCACACGCATAAGATTGTTCAGTCCAGAAATGGGGAGCATGAGAGAAAACCCCATAAAAAGTATCCAACTTTAAATAACTTGGGCCCATCCTTTGAACTGTTGAAATAGCTTGCTCATCTAGGTAGAATCATCATGAATTTCCAATAATATTGGAAATTTGGCATTGTTAACACTGGTAGTGAAAGACCATGGCACTATCAGAAGAAAATGTCCATAGTGATCTTGATTAATGGTAAAATAGTAATCGAAAAAATTTTTGTTCCCCATTTTGAGATCTGGTTATAGCTAGCGTGCAGTGGTGAAGCTCCACTGGTTTTGTGTTATCTTATGTTTTGATGGTTTTGTTCTATCTTGTGTTTGGCAGACTTTTGTTCATATCCCATGGCCCCGATTATTTTCTCGTGAGAACGTAAATGAGATGTAAGACAAAACCAATGCCACGACGTGTTTTTTTATATATCAAATTGTTTGATGCAAAGATCGATGCATGCTGCTCTATGGAACCTTGTGGGATCTTACTTCAAGCCTTTTTGGTGTTTACTTGGTTCTTGGTTGTATGCTTCGTTCTGGAAAATTAATAATACATTCAGGATCTTCGTAGTTTTTCTATTATCTTAAAAACTATAGAGGACATGCTTTTCCCTTTAATATAAGCTCTGTGACGTGAATGTATTATGTAGCTCGTTTTAGCACTTTTCCTTGATCAATGAACTTAGCAAAATTAATCTCCTGGAACAATGTGAAATAAAAGAATATATATTGTGCGAAGTTCAATGGAGCATTCATATCAACAAGAGGCCATTAAAATTCAGATGCATTGTTGTTATACTTGCAGTGAAGATGACAGTACAATAACTTTACTTAGACATTCCAAATTTGATTTTCTTGTAGCTTTTCGAGGCTTCTCTTATACAAGCAGATCCTGGAAACTATAAGCATGGCTCGTTGTATCTATTCCTTGATTGAAGAAAATGTTCACATGTTTAATGCACTTCATAATTGTTGTTAAAACCATCAATGGGGCTTTTTTAAACCAATTCTTGCTTCCGAAAATTGCCATCCCCTTCACTTCCCAGATTCATATTGAACAAAATTTTTGGATCGCGAGTTCCCGGATAGGAGGGTTCAACATTGCATTTCCATTGTTTTGTTGCCTACAAACAACACTCAGACTTCCGCAATCTACAAAATAGCAAACAAATTCCCCTTTATCTCATTTTTATCACTTTTCCTTGATCGATGAACCTAGCAAAATTAATCTCCTGGAATAATTTGAAATAAAAGAATATATACTATGTGAAGTCCAATGGAACTATAATATCAACGAGAGGACATTAAAATTCAAATGTGTCATTGTTATATCAATTCAACAAGAGAAAACAGATCGTGTAAACTATAAGTATGGCTCGATGTATCTATTTCTTGATTGAAGAACCTATTCACATGTTTAATGCACTTCATAGTTACTGTTAAGACCATCAATGGGGATTTCTTACACCGATTCTCGCTTCCGAATATTTCCATCCCCCTTTTTTTCCATCTTCTTTGCATTTATGGTTACTTAGTCCTTTTTTCGGAAGTTCGCAGATTCACATTTTCATATTTCCACCTACTTTTATATCACCAGCGTGATCGACCACTTCCCCGTTTCATATTGAGCAAACTTTTTGGATCGTGGGTTCCCAAATAGGCGGGTTACCAGATAGGTGGGTTCAACATTGCATTTCCATTGTTCCATCGCCTACAAACAACACCCGGACTTCCGCCATCTACAAATTAGCAAACAAATTCCCCTTTATCTCGTTTTTGGCACTTTTCCTTGATCGATGAACTTAGAAAAAACAATTCCCTGGAATAATTTGAAATAAAAGAATATATACTATGCGAATTCTAATGGAACTATCATATGAACAAGAGGACATTAAAATTCAAATCCGTCATTGTTATATTTGCGGTGAAGCTAACAGTACAAAAGCTTTAATTAAACATCTCAAAATTGATTTTCTTGTAACTTTTCGATGCTTCTCTTATAAAAACAGATCCTAGAAACTATAAACATCACTTGTTGTATCTATTCCTTGATTGAAGAACCTGTTAACATGTTTAATGCACTTCATAGTTACTGTTAAGACCATTAATGGGGATTTCTTACACAAATTTTCGCTTCCGAAAATTGCCATCCCCTTTCTTTTTTCCCTTTACTTTCCCTTTCTGGTTACTTACTCGTTTTTCGAAAAATGTCTAGGTGCGGGAGTTGGCAAATTCAAATCTTCAAATTTCCATTGTTACTTTTATATCACCAGCCCGACCGATCGCTTCCCTATTTCATATTGATTTCCTTGTAGCTTTTCGACGCTTCTCTTATAAGTATGGCTCGGTGTATCTATTTCTTGATTGAAGAACCTGTTCACATGTTTAATGCACTTCATAGTTACTGTTAAGACCATCAATGGGGATTTCTTACACCAATTCTCGCTTTCCAAAATTGCCATCCCCTTTTTTTTCCATCTTCTTTCCATTTCTAGTTACTTACTCCTTTTTTCGGAAGTTGGTGGATTTATATTTTCAGATTTCCACTTACTTTTATATCGTCAGCCCGACCGACCGTTTCCTCGTTTCATATTGAACAAAATATTTGGATCGTGGGTTCCCGAATAGGCGGGTTACCGGATAGGCGGGTTCAACATTGTGTTTCCATTGTTCCGTCGCCTGCAAACAACACTCAGATTTCTACGATCTACAAATTAGCAAACAAATTCCCCTTTATCTTGTTTTTAGCACTTTTCCTTGATCGATGAACTTAGCAAATTCAATTCCCTGGAATAATTTGAAATAAAAGAATATATACTATGTGAAGTCTAATGGAACTCTCATATGAACGAGAAGACATTAAAATTCAAATTCATCATCGTTATATTTGCGGTGAAGCTAACAGTACAAAATCTTTACTTAAACATCCCAAAATTGATTTTCTTGTAAATTTTTGACGCTTCTCTTATACAAATAGATCCTGGAAACTATAAACATCGCTCGTTGTATCTATTCCATGATTGAAGAACCTGTTAACATAATTAATGCACTTCATAGTTATTGTTAAGACCATTAATGGGGATTTCTTACACCAATTACCGCTTCCAAAAATTGTCATCCCCTTTCTTTTTTCCCTATGCTTTCCCTTTCTGGTTACCTACTCGTTTTTTGGAAAATGTATAGGTGCGGGAGTTGGCAGATTCACGTCTTTAGATTTCCATTGTTACTTTTATATCACTAGCCCGACTGATCGCTTCCATGTTTCATATTGAACAAACTTTTTGAATCGTGGGTTCCCGAGTAGGCGGGTTCAACATTGCATTTCCATTGTTCTATCGTCTGCAAACAACACTCGGAGTTTCGCGATCTACAAATTAGCAAACAAAATCCCCTTAATATTGTTTTCTTTCGCTTTCTGTTTACTTGGTATTTTTTATGAATGTGTCCTTTTTCCGAATGTCTAATGTTTTTATATACAACACCTAAAGTTCCACAATATACAAATTTCTTGCTCAACATTGTGCTTCCACTGTTCCTCTACGTACAAACAACACCTGAAATTCCGTGATATACAAATTGATGGCCGAAATCTATCATTGTGACATACAATTTGACCATCGGCCCCTCACGTTTCCTGGCTATATCTTGCGACCCTTTTTTTTTTGTAACCCGCTTGACTACTTAACATACTTGGGATTTTCTTAGAATCTGTTTCGCGGGTTGGCGGGGGGACGAAATGTACAATACTTAGTCGCTCTTCGCCATCCCCGCTAACTTTGTACGTTTTTCTAGATATGCAATTATTAAGCTTTAATGCTAGTAGTTCATTGTGCATGAACCATTAAGATTGTCATTAATGTCCAGAAGGTCGGAGAAGATTTGTCATTAATACGAATTAAACCAAGATTTGAGGAGAAGAGTGTTATCCTTTCCAAGTATTCATTTCAAACATGATGCAATTTATTTGGTGCATCGGTCGGTTGGTGCCTTTAAGAAATCTCTAATTCTTAATCGCTCTTTGTCATCACAACCACCTTCGCACTTTTTTCTAACTATGAAATTAGTAAGATTTAATGGTAACAACTCATTACGCATGAACCCTAGAGATTTTCATTGATCAGCGAAAGGCTCGAGGAGATCTTCCATTGATACGCATTAAACCAAGATTTGTGGAGGGTTATATTATCCCTCCCCAATTTTCATTTCAAACATCCTCTAGAGAAGACGAAAATTCTCGTTAACTTATGGCAGCAGTTCTGTCCAGATACAGTAAACACCTTCGAGAATGATGGCCAGAGGTTCCAGTATTCCAGGGCATATTCTTACGACTCATCTCCCTACACCAAGGAGAAAAAAAGGTGATGGTATGTTGGTGCACCGACAGATATATTTCAAGCCAAAGAATTCAAAGGCAACCTATCCTGCTCGGGAAACCTGCCCAGTTGTATTGATGGTTGGCACAGAGGTTGATGCGATGGATTTCGAGATGGAAGAAGATGATATGATGGACAATTAGATAGCAATGGATGATGGAAATGCAGAGACTGTTCCCACTCCTGCTCCCAAATTGAAATCAACCATAACGGGAGGTACTTCCCGTCTCAACGATGGCAATCCTGACAACACCAAAAGAAGGAGTTTCAGAAAAGAAACTAACCCTGAACGCAATAGTCTCTTTGCAACTCGAAAGTAGGAATTCCAGAGATCCAAATTAGTGGAATTTGTTGATGCTCCCAAAGATATATTTCAAGCCAAAAAACTATTCAATTGCGATACCACTGTCCTGTTCTCTGGATATACAATCAACATCTTCGGGAATGAGGATCAAAACTCCCACTGGTGCAAGGCATATTCCTACTAGTCATCTCCTTCCACCGAGAATGGACTAATTTGGGCCTCTATAATTGTATGTGCAACCTATGTCCCTGAAGTTTTTGACAGTGGATAGGCGATTTCTTGGTGTGTCCTAAATTTCAGTTAAGGGCTATTATGTTTTCCCTGCAACGTTTTTCGTCAATTTTACCACAGGATGATCCATTGAGGAGAAGACTGCAAGGATTTCCTAAAAAAAAACATGGTAATCAGTTTTGTATGCATGTTGAAGAGCATCTTGATGGCTCCTGCATGTTGCAGATCCTGTGCATGTGTTTATGATAGATATGATCAATGTTTTGGCCCAAAGAACTCGGTCCAATTTCTAAGAATAGATATGTAGTGCTCAGTATTCTTTTTAGTTTTAATGGATTTACTATTAAAAAATTTCCTTGGAGTCTTGGTTGTTGCTTCTTTTATGAATTTAACACCTCTTCTCATTCGCATGGTTTGGTAGTCTCCTAGTTCTTCAATATTGTATTTGCTTAGGTAATTTGTTCTAAAATGGAGCATCTAACAATTATATGACAATGCACTATGTCGATCCATCAAGATTTTATAGAAACAAAAAATGAATTTCAGACAGTTTCAAACCAACGTTCAATTCTATTCAATATGCAGATAGAACATAGCAATACCAAATCATAATGTTGCAGCGAGATCATGATTCTTGTTTCTAGACATGCGATTATTAATATTTAATGATAACAACCCATAATGCAAGAAGTTTAATACTTAAGTTAATATGTTACATTCATGGAAAAATGTATCAAGAACACACTTACTCCCACAAGTTGCAATAAAATGTAATCTTCAATAAAGAATTTTTTAACAATTACTATAAAATGATGGTTTTGCAACAATGGGCCTTGTTTGAAACCAATTCATGCTGATGAAAATCTCCCTCCGCCTTTCTATTTTGCCACTCTTTTATCCCCTATAGTTTCTCTTTCTGGTTACTTAGTCATTTTTCCCAAAAATTTCTTGTTGCGCGAGTTGGCTGATTCACGCGTTTCGAACGAATGCTTCCCCTTTGTCTAAATTGCACTTTCCATTGTTTTGTGATCTGCAAGCAACACTCCATATCATGCGATATGCATATTTACTTCTGGATTCCCACATCATCCCCTCTTCCGTGTTACACATTTTGCACCGAAATGTTCCGATATATACAATTTGAAATTTGACATCTTATGGCTCCTCAGGAACCCATCACCCTATTTTGAAGCCCTTTCGACCGCTTTCCACACTTTTCCATTTCTTGACGTCTCTTTGGTGGATCGTCGAGTTCGCGGGTTCAAGAAATTTTAAATTTCTAGTTCCTGTTTCTTGTGCCTGCTACCTTTAGATTTCTTTCCAAGTATATGTAATATGTATACAACTTCTCCAACAACATACATAAAATATCTTGCCAGGAAGTGGAATATCTATTGCAGATTTGAATACATTGGACCTTCTTTTCCCTCTTCTATACTTGACCAAATTGTTGTTTCTTTTTCCCCTCTACTCTCTCTTTCTCGTTACTTAGTATTTTTTCCAAAAATGCAACTCCGACCAACCACTAGCCATTCACTGCCTAGATACTTTTCAGATCGTGAATTCCTAGGCAGGTGGGCTCTATATTGCACTTCCATTGTTCTGTGGCCTGCAAACAACACCTGAACCTCCACAATATACAAATTTGTTGTCGCACTCCGACATAATACCCTCTTCTGTGATACACAGTTTGCACACAAAATCTCTGAGACCTGCAATTTGACCCTCGGGTCCTCACGTCTCCTGGGGAACTATTGTCACCCTGTTTTGAAGCCCCTGCATTCGCTTTCCATATTTCGCCATTTATTAGAATCTCTTTTGAACCTCCAATTCCATAATTACCCAAAAATTTTCACTTGCAGATTCCCCGACATGCGAGCTACACTTCCAATGTTCCTTGACCTGCAAACAACCCCCCCCCCTCGCTTCCAAGACATACAAATTGACTTACGGACTCCTACATTAGCCCTCTTCCGTCTTACACAGTATGCACTCAAAATTTACGATCAATACAATTTGACCGTCGGTCCCTCATGTCTCCTCCGGGACCCTTGTCAGCCTATTTTGATGCTCATCCGACCGCTTTCCATGACCATTTCTTGCAATCTCTTTCGCGGATCGTCAGGTTGTCGGGTTTAGTCAATTTCCAATTCCTAGTCATTGTTTTCGGTGCCCCCCACCTTCGCACTTCTTTCCAAGTATATGCAATAAGTATATAATTTCTCCAGAAACATGTAGAAAAGATCTTGCCAGGAAATGGAATATCTATTCTATCTTCTATACTTAACCAAATTCTCGTTTCTCTTTTCCCTATACTTTATCTTTGTCATCACTTAGTCATTTTTTCTGAAAATGTCTAGCTGTGCGGGTTGACGGACTTGCGAGTTCACGACTCCTACATCACCCCTCTTCCGTGTTACATAGTTTGCACTCAAAAGTTTGTATCAATACAATTTGACCATCGAGCCGTAGGCGGACTCTAGATTTCACTTCTATTGTTCCATGACCTGCAAACACTACCCTGACTTCCGCGATATACAAATTTACAACCTGAATCACATCATACCATCTTCCGTATTATAGTCTACCTATCATGCCCTCTTCCGTGGTACACATTTTTCACTGAAAACATCTAAGACATACAATTTGACGTCGGGTACTCACGTCTCCTGTGGAACTATTGTCACCCCATTTTGAATCTCGTTCGTCCACTTTCCATACTTCGCTATTTCTTCAAATTTCTTTCGCAAATCGTCAAGTTGGCGGGTTCAAGAAATATCGAATTCCTAATAATTGTTTCCTGTGCCCGCACCCTTTGCATAGAAATTAGCAATTATATATAATATCTTATTTCTAACTATGAAATTAGCAAGCGTTAATGCTAAACCAGGATTTGAGGAGATCTCCCATTAATACGCAAAAAACAAAAATTTCTCAATGGTTATATTATCCCTTCCATGTGTTAATTTCAAACATCATGGAATGTCATTTGCGTGTTGTCGGGTTGGTCCATTCATAAAATATTCAATCCTTGATTCTGAAAATGAGCCCGACCGACCATTTCCCTATTCCATACTTAGCCACTTTCCCGGAATTCCGCAAATTCACAAACTGACCGTTGAACTTCCCTATCATGCTCTCTTCTGTTTTACACGTTTTGCAGTAAAAAATTATGATACATAAAATTTGACCGTCGGACACTCACCTCTCCAAAATATCCATCGTAACCCTATTTTGAATCTCGTCCAATCACTTTTCATACCTTTCCATTTGTTCCTTGCTCTTCCTCGTCTCCATGATCTTCGCACTTGTCTATAATAAAAAAATGCTTNATATATATATATATATATATATATATATATATATATATATATCTTGTTTATCTTCAATCCTCAATTATGAAAACGAGCCTGACTGACCGTTTCCCTATTCCATACTTAGCCACTTTCCTAGAATTCTGCAAATTTACTAACCAGCCACTGAACTGCCCCATCATGCTCTCTTCCATTTTACATGTTTTGCAGTAAAAAATTACGATACATAAAATTTGACCGTTGGACACAAACCTCTCCTCAATATCCGCCGTAACCATATTTTAAATCTTGTCTGACCGCTTTTCAAACCTTGTCATTTGTTCCTTTCTCTTCCTCGTCTCTGTGATCTTCGCACTTGTCTATAATAAAAAAATGGTTTATATATATATATATATATATATATATATATATATATATATATATCTTGTTTCTAAATATGCAATTAGTGACATTTAATTCTAACAAATCATCATACAGGCACCGTATAGATTGTAATTGATGGGTGAAAGGCTCGAGGAGATCTCTTATTAATATGCATTAAACCAAGATTTGTGGAGGGTTATATTATCCCTTCCGATTGTTGATTTCAAAATCATGAAATGGCGTTCGCATGTCGTCATCTTGGCACGTTCACGAACCCTCCAATCCTTAGTTGCTCTTCATCGTACCCACCACCTTCACACTTCTAAATATGCAATAAGTAAGTTTTAGTGCTAATAGTTCATCATGCAACACCCATAGAGATTTTCATTAATCAATGAAAGGCTCGAGGAGCTTTCCCATTCATAAGAATTGAACAAACATTTGTGGAGAGTTATATTATCGCCTCCAACTGTTCATTTCAACCATCATCTAGAGCAAACGAATGTTCTCATAAACCTATGTATTACAGTAAAATCCCCCTGCGGACAAGTGGATTCCCTCTTGAACCCTAAATCTCTAAGATCAAGACAGAAAGGTGCTAAATTTGGTCACTGACACCCATTTAAACCTATCTAAACTAATCTATAGAGAAGAGGAAGAAGATGTAACTTTTTACGATGTTTTTCCTCGCCCAGTTCCAAGTTGAGCTCTGATCCACAAGGTCTTCAATAGGTCCTACAATCCAATCAAATACAAAACATGCTTCCTATTCTACTACGATTAGTTTGAAACTAGATCTATCCATTAAAGACAAGTTCATGTAGGCATACACAATCTTGAAGGAAATAGGCCAAGCACATGTGTTAATGAGAACTTAACAGATATACTTACAGACCTTTGATGCAGATGCAACAACCTCACCAATCTCTCCTTGTCCAACCCCTTTCTCAACTGATCCACAAACAAAATGACTATGTTCCATTGATTATCTCCCTTGTGAGATTATAAGTTTGATGCCTTCAATGTCCTCCTTTTTCACCATGAAGAGGCTTCCTTATATAGGCTTGGAGAGGCCTAACCACTTTATATATTCTTTGGATAGCTTTAGGATATTTCTCCATTAGTTGTGGATCCTCCCTAAGATCCAACCTTGACCTCAGATTCGAATCCAACTAACTCCAGAGATGAGGGGGATTTTTCCCTGATTTTACTCAACAACCCAAGATTTCCTCAAACAGCCCAACGCTCCCCCAAAATGGGGTACAAAATGTTGCAACTCTCCCCCAAAGGAGGGCAGGTAGCGCTGGCACTCCCTAACAATGGGTAGGGGAGCATTAGCCTTCAAAAATGACTTTTGAGTGGTCTTTTTCATGGTAAAATCTGTGTACTCTTTGTCATGTGATTTCTCCTTCTTAAATCAGTCTTTGAGAGTGTCTTTGAAGTGTCCTTGTAATGTCATTCGAGACACAACATAGGCAATATGAATGTATGATGTCTGTGACACTTGTGACACTTAGGGATAAAATGCAACACTTGTAACGCTTGTAATAATGACAATAGATCATCATTGAAATGAGTAATTTTGATGTGTAATAGATTTCCCCCCAAAGTGCAAAGTTAGACGATGTGATGATGAAAGTACTTTGTATAATTTTTTGAGCAAGGTTATGGACTCGGAGAACCTGGTAGAAGCTACACAGAACCATCAAAGAAATATTATGATATGTTTCAAACCCAAGGCAGGCATAACTATGCTTGGGTGATAAAGACTTGCAAGGTATGGCCGCCATAAAATACACTGTGGATCCATAATTGCATTAACCAAAAGGTATAGCCACCCAATATACAACATGGATCTATACTTCCATGACATGAACTGATCGTAGCCACGAAAAATACACAGTGGATCTACAAGATGACAAGACATAGCCACAGACCAATAGAAAGTGGATCTATGTGACAGTATATGTGTCAATATTCAAGAGAAACTCCGTCGCAACCTGGGAAAAGTATATATCAGAGTGATCACTCAACCCAGGGTCTTCTTACCGATCCCAATGGGGTGTGATTCTAACCATGTGAATAGATTTCCTGATGTCAAACATGGCATAAACCACTTGATTACTGGTCAATGAGGTAAACCATTAACAAGTGCGAGGGAAATCACCATTGATGTCAATGATTCCCAAGGTACCCTAGTACATTCAAGCGAATGTGAATAGATGAGCTGAAGTCGAACATCCATGGAATCATTCGATCAGGGGTCAATGATGTAAACCCACTTTCAGAAGCGAGGAGGTCTACCATTGAGGCATGCAGGTCCCAAGGTACTAACTGGTTTCTAAGTCTAGTTCCCAACTAATGTATTGAGGTCGACAGGAATAGAATCATCACAAGAGGGCCTTGATGTATCCCCCATCAACGACATGAAACTGACACAGAGATGTAAATTGGTAAATCAAATGAACATGTACTGACACGGGTATTGAAACAAGATATTTGTGATGGTTGACTCTCGAGGAAGATACTTCCCTTGAACACTAAAGCACAACAGCAGAAACATGACATGGACCAAAACATGATGATGCAATGGACACTGTGACTTTCATCGAGTGACCCAAAGGAGTAAAGAAACTTAGAGGATTGGTTCAGTGAAAAGGTTCAGAGGATTAAAATGTATGCAAAGACAAAGTGTCGTGTTCAAGGGCGATTGTAAGAGTGACTGGTGATGTTTTCAAAAACTGCTTGACTTGCTTCCTTCAAATTTTTCCCCCATTGAGATTGACGAGTGCCTCTTTTTAATTTAACGAGCTCGAGGAGGGTAACACATGCTTGATATAACTCACCTTTGGTAAGTCCCTCTTCCTTTGTTTAACGAAATGAAAGAGGTAAGGGTTCGGTCACGTATGGGACCTTCAATGTATGATTGTTTAACGAGTCCAGAGAAGGTAAACTCAGTGATTTTTCATGTTTAGAGAGCCTGAAAAGAACTTAAAGACGACTCCACGGTTGTCCTTTTTCATAATGTTAGTCTCGCAAGGCTGAAAAAGAGATAAATTATCACTCAAAAGATGCCCTTTCAAACCTTTTAACGAGTGGGAAAGGAAGCAATATCACTTGGAAATCTTTTCATGTTTAGAGAGTCTGAAAAGAGCTTAAAGATGACTCCAGGGGGTTCCTTTTTTGCGTATCCATGCGAGTTCGAAAAAGAGATAAAAGTTTACTTGGTGCTTTTTCGTGATTTTTTTAGTGTGAGAACGAACGAATATTATGCTCATTAATGCGACAGTATAAAAATCGAACAAAACTTCTCTGAAACCTGCCAATAATGATAAAACTACACACCAGGGTATTAATAATGCCTCCAAAATATTTCTCAAAACCAAAAATAACTATGTTTTAGCAAAAATGAAATTTTATAATAGTAAAATAGGGTAAAATTGTCTTTTACCAATTCATTTGTGCAAATATTTTTAGCAGTGGAGAAATTGATCTTTGGAGGGTGATTCTTGCATTCATCGGAGCCGGAGCTACGATCATCTATTTTTTTCCTTGTCTGGATCAAGTTGGTCCTCTTTTTCTTTCCTTCAATTTGTATGGTTTACATTTTAGTTTTGGGTAATTATTGGGCTTTAAAAAAGATGCCCTAGAAGTCTCTAAATACCGAGGAGGCTCGACACTTTCTCAAAAGGCTAGGGGGAATGTTGACCGCTTGGTTCAACGCTTTGTTAGGCTTATTAGGTGGGTGCTTGCGCTCTGTTTAAAAGATGGAGGGTGTGTTTCCCAAAACATGCACAAAAGAACTAAAAATGAGCTCGATGCTCCTCCAAGATGCTAGGGAAGTATTGCTTGATTTTCCAAAACTCCTCCAAGCGTAGTGAAGATGTGATAGCGCTCTGTTGAAGGAGTGAAAGCACACTACCCAAAAAGCACAAAAAAAGACAAAAAACATCAACGCTCTTCTAAAAGGTTAGGGGGAGCGTTTTGAAAAAATGAGAACGCCCTAGTGAACCCTTTATAGGAGCGTTGACATTCTGATGGGATATTAAAGGGAGCGTTGGCATCATAAACAAAGCAAAAAATGATTTTTTTTTAAGTTTTTATAGCCCAAATTGTTTTCAATGTAACATGACTAATGATCTTTGATTGATGATGATTGTAGGTAAATTCGATGAAAGTCATGATCGAGTGGAAAGAAAGAGAGCATGAGATCAATGATGTGGCTTCCTTGAAAAGTCCCCGATCAAGGGTCCCGTTGAGGAACTGCGGTCTCCTCAAGTTCTTTAATATGCAAAAGATGAAGAAGGAAGTTCTTCTTCTCGAGTACATGATCGGGTTGTGGAACACTGCGGAGCAGGGGTTTCAAATTGGGACAGAGCTGATTACTGTTGAGTTGGAGGATGTGTATTTCCTGACTGGCCTCTCAAAGAGAGGGGCTCCTGTTATCTTATCTGGACAGACGTAACTTCTCGTGCCAGTAGAAGAGTACTTGGCAAATCATTGTGTCCCAGGATCGAGATTGGTGGGAGGTAGAATTGCAATAAAATATGTCAGGGATCTACCTCTTCGTTCTATTATATTTTCCATCATGACTTTAGTAGGGAGTACCAGTTCGCGCTTGGTTTCGAGATCACAGGTGGCCTATGGTTTGCAGTGTTTAGATCCAACTATGTTTAACTGGAGTGTAGCATTCCTTCAAAATGTGAAGGAGAATATTTCAAGATGTCGGACGGGGCAACATAAGTTCTTTGGATATGGTTCATTTCTAGTTTCGTTCTTCCTAGAACACATTCCTCGGATGCAACCACATATTTCACTTGCAATACGACCAATGGGTGAACCACGTATGGAATGATGGACAAGTCTGTCTCTGAGGCTAGGAACTGAGTCAGAGTTCAGATTTACAGGCGACTTCTTTGCTTGGCTGAGACGTCAACTAATCGTTATAGAGGACTTCCCATACACCGGAGTGGACTTCCGGGGGAGCATGGACCTGGTTCTTCTAGATGGAATGGACTGGGATGGGTTAGGTGAGAAACCAAAACAATCTTTTCAAGTGTTTTTTGATTTTAAAGTTTATACTATTTTTTTGGGATACTTAGAAGAGTTTTTAACAGACGTATCGTTTCATTCTGTAGATACCGCAGCAACATGTCCGACAGAGATACCGGCACTGGGGCGCTGCAGAGATGCTCAGATAGAAGTAGATCATGAGGTAGCGACATGGGGCCTCTAGAAGGTTGAGAGAAACCTCTGTGGTCTCACGATGGGTGTCCCTCCTCATAGGAGGCAGGACGTACCATTGCATATACAGAGACATACAGTGGGAGTCCCTGAGGGTATTAACTCCTTACTGAGACGAGTAGCCCGTGCGGTAGTGTGCTACTCAGACAACAATGTGATGCAGGAGGACTAGGACCTCTCTGATGTTTTTTGTATAGTCTGTATGACGATGTTATGGGCATGAGGACCCAACATTTTTCCCTTCTATGTACTTTTTGATGTAATCAAACATTTTCTATCACGTCGTATATNTTTTATGATGCTGAATGATGTTTACAAATAATGATGTATTTTTGTGATGTGTTTTATTTACATGTGATGTATGATTTATTTCCTTTATGAAACCTCATCTATGTGTGAGATACCGATCCATGATGTAATTGGATAACGAATCTAAAGTTTTATTAAGTTCTCTTGGTATGTGTCTGTATTCGATAAAATCAAACATTCTTTCAAGACGATGAACTCGTAGATGGAGACGCAATAGGATAGGATTGTGAATGGTGTATATTCGATTAAGTTGACAGACCACAAGTTGAGAGTCTAGGTTAATGATCATACGAGATATACCTAGGGAGGAGGCTTCGGTTAAAAGTCTGATGACAACATGATATTTTTCCATGTTGTTAGTTGTCGATCCTAAGCAAATACCTCCTGAACTCACCAACTCGTCAGAGTGGTAAATGACCCAAGCTGCAGAAGCAATGTTTTGGGTGTGTCAACTAGCGCCATCCACAAACCCGACAAAGATAGGAAAGGAAGATGCCATCTACGCATGCAAACACAAGAAACAGTATGAGTTTCTAAGGAAAAACTTGTGCATGCAAGAGAAAAAGACACACCAAACTAAAAATATAATAGTGTACAAAGAATGCATGCTAGATGTTCTATGCATAGTACTTCTTAAGGTAAAGCCCATTTTGGGGCTCACCCAGGGATATTCCGTCGTAGTCAAGTAGATCGTAGGTGCCTCTATGTAAAACACGTTTCACGATGTAAGTACCATGCCACAAAGGTTCTAACTTCCATGTCCCTAACTTATCATGATCTTGGTCGTAAACGATGACTAGGTCTCCTTCGACAAAAGTATGAGGATGGACATATTTTCCGTATTGATTCTTGATTCGCTTTTGATACGTCTCATTAATGAGAGCAACATCACGACATGTTTCATCCACAACCTGGTCAGGTGTAAGAAGTGTTCTTCTTCAGCAAAAGTGTGAGACAGGAGTTCTACTTTGAGTTTCAATGAGGGAATTGCGCACTTGATTGGTAAAATAGCTTCTATGCCATATACTAACTGGAAAGGAGTAAATCCAGTAGTAGTTTTCACTGAAGTATGGTAAGCCCAGAGAGTGGATAAAAGTTGTAGGTGCCAAGATGTCTTGTTTGTCTCTACCATACGTTGAATCATGGTTTTAAGGACCTCATTGATAGCTTCAACTTGTCCATTTGCTTGAGGATAATACAGGGATGATTTATCATGGTGAAAACCCAACTTGGCATGCAATTCACTCATCATATGGTTTTGAAAGTGTGAACCATGATCAGTGACAATGGCTTGTGGAACACCAAAGTGAGTGATGATGTGGTTGAAGAAGAAAAGAGCTTTAGTACAGACATCATTCAGAAAGGTAGGCATAGCCTCAGCCCATTTGGGGAAGTAATCGACGATGACGATGATGTAATCATGCCCCCCAGCTGAGGTAGGCTTACATTGCATAAAATCAATGTCCCATTTGGCAAAGGGGTCGATTGAAATAATGGGATGCAATGGAGCAGGGTGGGTGTGTTCCTTTTTGTGAAAAACTTGGAAGGGTGGGCATTTTTTGACTACCTCAATACAATCTTTGAAAATAGAGGGCCAAAATTATCTAGCACATAAAATTTTCTGAGCTGTAGCCATCCCATAAATGTGACTGCCACATGCTCCGAAGTGACAGTCATTAAGAATGCATTCAGCCTCTTCATGAGTCAAACATCATCATAGGATAGTATCAATACCATGACAATGTTAGGACCACACAATGTACCTTTTTGCCCATACTTTTTGCCACTATTACACTCTTGATCACTCACATTCAAACTCATATTATCACTTTATCTTATCTTCCCAAAGGTATATAATGTCTCTTCTCTTTACTATACGTTTAATCTGTTTTGCATATAATTTCACATCACTCTCGTACTTAACCATTGATTAAAAATGTATAAGTGTTGAAACAGTTCAAACTGCAGATTAGCATTTGAGGTCTATTGCTGAAACAACAATTCACAGAAGTTGTTACACAGTCCATGGTCGACGATGCTGAAACACAGAAGCTATTACACAGTCCATGGTCGACGATGCTGAAACACAGAAGTTGTTACACAGTCCATGGTCGACGATGCTGAAACACAGAAGCTCTTACACAGTCCATGGCCGACGATGCTGAAACACAGAAGCTGTTGCACAGTCTATGGTCGACGATGCTGAAACACAGAAGCGGTTACATAGTCTATGGTCAATGATGCTGAAACACAAAGGAAGTCGTTACACATCCCGTGGTCAACAACAACTCACACAGATTGACTAAAAACAGCCATACCACGAGCCAAGCATCAACCATCGTTGCTACCTGAGAAGTGATGAAACAGTCAGAACGCAAATCTCGTGGTTGAAGCAGCCCACGATTTGCAATGCCGAAACAACATGCAACAATAACAACAAGAACTGTTACTACAGCCGTAACAACAACATCTCATTCAAAACTTGTAATAGCATTCTGTTGTGGAAGACTAGGACATCATATTTCGGTTTAGAAAGTCGATCTGACTAAGAATAGGACTCAGATATACATTTGTAATTTTTGATCAATTGTATCGAAGGGATTCCCTCTTTAAATAAGAAGAAATCATCATTTGAAAGGATCACCAGTTTATGTACTAAGAAAGTTTCAGAGAGAAGGACATACTTCATTTCCAGATTGTAATATGATACATTGATAGATGAATAAAAGACTATTTTGAGCATCCTTCTCTAGCCTTTTCGTCTCAGGGGAATCTTGTGAGAAGGGAGGGCCCACCTTCTTCACAAGATTCACCCGTTAGTTTTATAGTGTGTTAGTGTGATTTCTGTTTATGCCTTGATTAACTTTTGTCTTGCTGAAACACTACTTTTAATGAATTTTGCTTTGCTGAAACACCACTGAACTCTGTCTTGTTAAGAACTTTGCCTTATTGAATGTTACATTGTTTTCACGAAGTTCATAATCATTTTAATTAGCAATCTTGTGTGATGAATTTATGAGGTTTGCTAATCAGAGACTAGAGCTAAAGGTTCCTGCTTAATGGAAGGGATTAAGGGTTTTGTTCTCTGTTAGAAGTAATCAGCTTTCAATTATTTTCCCTGAGTGTACCAATCAGAGACTAGAACTAAAGTTTCCTACTTAATGGAAGGGATTAAGGGTTCTGTTCTCTATTAGAAGTAATCAGCTTTCAATTATTTTCCCTGAGTGTACCAATCAGAGACTAGAACTAAAGGTTCCTGCTTAATGGAAGGGATTAAGGGTTCTGTTCTCTATTAGAAGTAATCAGCTTTCAATTATTTTCCCTGAGTGCACCAATCAGAGACTAGAACTAAAGGTTCCTGCTTAATGGAAGGGATTAAGTGTTCTATTCTCTGTTAGAAGTAATCAACTTTCAATTATTTCCATGAGTGTGCTAATCAGAGACTGGTACTAAAGGTTCCTGCTTACCAGAAGGGATTAAGGGTCATGTTCTTTGTTAGATAGAGTTAGCCTTCTATGCATTAATGTTTTCATGAAAGTGTGTTAATCAGAAACAAGGAGCTGGAGTTCCTGCTTGGGAATAGGGTCCTGTTCTCTGGTTACAGAATAGTTGTTCTTTCCTGTTGCAGTTGTTATTTTAATGTAATCCAGGATTCTTTAGATTAATCATCTCTTTAAGCTCTGCAATAGGTAGGTTGCTTTCCTGTAATTCAAGTCATAACTTCAGTTTATTCAAGGCAAGTGTGATTAATATAGTTTCCTTTACTACAACTCTAGGTTGCTTTTGGAATTGAGCATATATAGTGCGTGGTTATCTTTGAAATAAAAAACTTCCCTGGGTTGACAATTTATGTAGCACTTGATTGTTTGAATTAATTAAGCAATTATAGTGACCAACATTTTGGCGTCGTTGCCGGGGAAGGTAATTATAGATTTCAAAAGAACTTATGATTTTTCAGATACAAAGATTGCATGAAAG
>ML781226.1:222092-249967 GCA_009831015.1 Picea engelmannii
AACCTATCACAAATGCTAGAGTCACCAGATGGCTACTATTATTGCAAGAATTTGATATTACAATTGTAGATAGACCAGGAAAAGAGAATGTAGTTGTTGATTTCCTTTCTCGATTGACACCTGATGATGATACCCCAGTAGATAATTCCTTTTCTGATGAATATTTATTTGCAGTTTCTGCCCACTCACCTTGGTATGCAAACATTGCTAACTACTTGGTTGCAGGGAAGTTACCACCACACCTATCCCACCGAGAGAAAAGAAGTATTATTCATCAAAGTGCTCGGTATAGTTGGATAAGTGGGTGTCTTTTCCATACAGGAGCTGATCAAGAAATTCGAAGGTGTATTAGAGAAGATGAGGTGTATGATCTACTAAAAGCTTGTCATGATGGCCCTTGTGGAGGGCATTTTGCTGATAAGAGAACAACACATAAAATTCTCAGGATGGGGTACTATTGGCCCTCACTCTTCAAATATGCAAAGAAATATGTCCAGGCCTGTTATAGCTGCCAAAGAGTAGGCCAACCTAATCATAGAGATGAAATTCCATTAAACCCCCAAATAGTACTTGAACCATTTGAAATATGGGCCTTAGACTTTGTAGGACCCATCAACCCTCCATCCAATAAAAAAGTTTACATAGTGGTCTGCACAGATTACATGACTAAATGGGTGGAAGCCAAAGCACTCCACAGAGCGACCGAAGAAGCAGTTATAAATTTCTTATTTAAAGACATCTTCATTAGATTTGGAGTGCCAAGAGAATTAGTTATAGATGGAGGACCTCCTTTCACTTCTCATGGTTTCAAAGCCACCCTTCAAGAATATCATATCCAGCATAGAATGACTACAGCATACCACCCCCAAGCCAATGGACAGGTGGAAAGCACAAACAAAGTAATAGAAGCCATTCTGACAAAAACAGTGAAGGAAAGTAGAAAGGATTGGTCCTACAGGCACCCCGAAGCATTATGGGCCTACAGAACTACCTACAGAAATACTGCAAGATTCTCTCCCTATGAATTAGTCTATGGAAAGAGTGTTGTCTTCCCTGTGGAATTTGAAATCAAAACCTTAAGGACTGCCTTAGCTGTCAACCTTGATTTGACCGATGCACAGACAGCCAAGTTGTAGCAGCTTAATGAATTGGAGGAGAAAAGGCTAGATGTCATTCAGCAGACAACCATAATTCAACAGCAAAGATCAAAATGGCATGACAAAACTATCAAGAACAAGCAGTTCCAAAAAGGTAATTGGGCCCTACTGTATGACTCTCGGTTCAAGGAATTTCAAGGGAAACTGCGTACAAGATGGCTTGGACCTTACGAAGTAGATACTGTTTTCCCCAATGGAACAGTAAGGCTCCTCACAATCGATGACTCCAAAACACTGTTACTTGTAAATGGTCATCGGCTCCGTCTCTACCAGTGCCCTATTTCCAAAGAAGATTTTAAGGCCACATGCATAGCAGACTCCCACTACCTCTTCTTAGAGGGGGTTTCTACCTCTCAATGCAATTAATTCTTTTAAGTTAATTTCTTTAGTATTAGATTATATTTTATTTACTAATAATCCCTGTCAAGAAATACCATGTTACAATCAATTTTTGCAGATTCCCGATCGAAGCACAGGCCACTAGGAAAGGACGATCCTACTTCACAAAGAGACAAGCTTTCCCGATGTTGAAACACCACTGTTCAGCACTTTTGACTTTCCTTTGTTGCTGAAACACCGCTACCACCAACCCCACACCCTTTTTCCCCCATCATTGTTCAACAACCTTTTACCACTTTCCCCACTGCTGAAACACCACTGTTCAACACTTTTGACTTTCCTCTGTTGCTGAAACACCGCTACAACCAACCTCACACCCTTTTTCCCCCATCACTATTCAACAACCTTTTACCACTTTCCCCACTGCTGAAACACCACTGTTCAGCACTTTTGACTTTCCTCTATTGCTGAAACACCACTGTCAGCAATTCGTTCCCTTTTCTTCATCACTGAAACACCACTATCACTGTTCAACAACCTTTTACCACTTTCCCCCATTTTCTCATAGACAAAACAACACCGTCCAGCAATTGTTTCCCCTTTTCCTTCCTGTTGCTGAAACACCATTGTCAGCAACTTTTCATCACTTTCCCCATTGCTGAAACACCATTCACAACAACTTTTTTCCTTCTCCCTATTGCCAAAACACTACAGTTCGACAATTCTTCACTTCCTTCAGTGACGAAACAACACCATCCAGCAATTGTTTCGCCCCATTTTTCCTGTTGCTGAGACACCATTGTTCATTAGTTCTTCACATTTTCTCATCACCAAAACAACACCGTCCAGCAATTGTTTCGCCTTATTCTTTTCTGTTGCTGAAACACCAACTTTTCAACACCATCTGTCAGCAAGCTTTTATGATCTCATACTATAGTTCGTCCTTCTAGTCAGCAAATCCTTGATAAAATTCATCTAATAAATCAAAAGTCTCCACCACTGCAGGACTACCATGGACAGGCATGATATTTTGTTTGCAGAACGAAACAAAAGGTAGGGCGAGGTATGTAAATTTTATGTAATACAGTTAAGCTATAGTTAATGAGAAGATTCTAAATCATTATGACCACTCAAGGGAAATCATTATTAGCCGCACTTTACGGGAGGGGAGGACACATCAAACCTTATATACCATCATTTCACACGAATTCACCACCGACATTCCTATTTCACCACCCTTTCGCGTATTTTACCACCATTTTGCATACCGTCGCTCGGAAAACTCACTCTGTGCAGAAGTTGTTACTCAAACTCTTTGACGGTGTATTCTACCGAAATGGTAGCTATGGGAGGCTCTGTTATACGAAACGAACCCGCCACGACAGTGCTGTTAGAACATTATCCAGTAGCTTATCAAATCTTTCAGGAGGCAAGATGGATCAGTTATTTTCAGAGACTACAGGGGTATGATGAACAACAAGTCCTGCAATTCGCTCAAAACCTTCAGGAAGACCATTCTGTTGTTCAAGGGGTCTGAATTTCAGTAACAGAAGAGGATATAGCACAGGTCTTAGGCCTCCCTACCGACGGCATTCGCATGTTCAGCCGTAAACATATCATTCAGAATGCCCAACAGAACTTCTTCTTGCCAGAAGAACGAATTGAATTTAAAGGCAGGGGTGTTCAACTCATCTCGTTGCCACCCCCATGGCCGGAAGTTGCAAGATTCATCAAACATTACCTAAACTGTGAAGGTCGATACCAGGTAGTTTATCAGCATGACTTTCTTCTGTTATCTCATCTACGGCATAATAGATGGGTGAATATTCCTTATTATTTGTTGGGTTGTCTGAAAAATATGGCACACTACTGCAGAAAGGCTAAATATCCCACCCTTTCACTCACCCATCACCGTCTTGTCCAACTGCTCATCCAAAGGGGTTTTTCCCAACAAAACTCTCCACTAAACAACCCACCTATAAACCCCCAAAGAGCTGCTAAAATTCCTGAAAACCTCCAGGAGCAGCAACCGCAAAACCCCCCAGACTCCCCAGAAGTACCCAACAGCCCGCCCACAGAACCAATCAGCCCAATTAATCCCCCTACCATACCAAGCCCGCCTCATACCTTACCAGAATCATCCACTCCATCCCTTCATATTCTCAGCGATGATTCTGAGCCAGACAATTCCCCCTGCCCCATCATTGAGGAAATACCCTCACGAAAATGAAAGCAAATTCCTTTCTTTCCACCCTTTTTGCAAAGGAAACGAACAAGGCTCTCAACAAGACCAACTATTATTGCCACTACCCTAGACCCCCAACCCATCCGACTAATACCCCGTACACCTCCAACCTCCCAAACCCCGAGATCTTTTCCTATTCCACCCACGGGCACTGAAACACAAGAACCAGATGCCCAGGGTGTTGCGACATCATCTGTCTCAAATAAAGTAGCTGAAACACAAAAACCAGCTACCCATTTCGTAGCTGAAACACAAGAACCAGCTACCCATTCCGTAGCTGAAACACAAGAACCAACTACCCATTCCGTAGCTGAAACACAAGAAACAGCTACTCATTCAGTGGTTGAAACACAAGAACCAGCCATAGCTGCCACACAAGAACCAGCTACGGTTGAAACACAAGAACCAGCTGCTGATATTGACATTGAGATACAAGAATTAGAGGTCCAGGGTGCTGCAACACTACTTTCCTTACATCAAGAAGCTGAAACACAAGAATCAACTGCCATTCCTGTAGCTGCTCCACAAGAACCAGCTAATGAGGCTATGACTTCCACACAAGAACCAGTCATCCCTCAACCAGAACCAACAATGGCCATTGTCTTGGAATAAAACGAGTTTTTAAAGTCTGAATTGGAAGCATACAAGCAAGAACTAGCTAGGGCAAAGGAAGCATATGAGAAGGAACTAAATTTGTACACCTTAGCTCGCACAGCAACTATGTCAGAGGGGACTACAGAGAGCCTGTGTAAAGAATATATGTGTTGTCAATGTGGGGATATTTACTATCAAGCAAGTTATAAGGTAATTCAAGTCCCAGTGTCAGGAGCTCCCCCTACTCCTTCAACTTTTGTAGTCAAAAAGGAAGAACCTGTTGTTACACAAGAACCAACTATAGCTGTTACACAAGAACCAGCTACAGCTGAAACACAAGAACTAGCAGGACCTCCCAAGATTAAGACTGAGCCCTTCATTGCAACAAATGAAGCCCCTGCTTTTGTCAACACAACTGTACAGACAATGCCTATGGAGGAATTTACACCTCCCAGCCAGATCAATCTCCACACTTTGGTGGAACAATCTACTCAGACCTTACCTCACCCCACTACTTGCAACGCTGAAACGCAGACTCATCCATGGGATGAGCAGGAAGCAATACAAAAATGGAAGAAAGAGTATGCTGTAACACATGCCAAAAGCCTGCAAGAGCACAGACAAATCTGGATAAATCATACCTACTCAAATTGGGAAGCTCTAGAGCAGACACGCCAGGAAGCTCGTGCCCTTAAGAAACAGAACAAAGAATTGAAAGGCAGATTGGCCCTGGTATTTGACTTGGCACAGAAGCTATTGGCCACAAGAAAACCATCCTGTAATTACTCCTTGTTCCTTATGGAACGACTTACATGGTTTCAGATCAAATCAATCACAGAAGGCAAACCCCATGCAGTACTACACCCAACAGATTTTGTCAAAACTTTTGCAGCAGCCTCTACTAGGGATCAACACCTCCTCTGTGAGGCATATTTTCATAACAAGGCCATTCCCGAGAACAGGCAGCTGAACCTTAATCCTCTTGTCGGGGACATCCAGATTCGAGCGTTCACCTCCTTTCTCCACAATCAGATTTTGTGGAAAGATGACTTCTTGGCTGCCAAACACAATGAAGATAACCGCCTTCTCTGGATAAGACCAGAACCACAGAATGCAGCCACCTTTGTCACAGAATATTATCAGTTCTTAAAGAATCCAGGGGTGACTGAACATGTTCAGCAGCTACAATCAGCAGTGCTTTAGGATTGTCAGCACTTCATCAGATCCATAGAGATTGCTGCCCTCCAGGAAAATAACTTGTTTTGGTAGCAGTCCACTGAGAAAAGACAAGAACACAATCCTTTTAGCCCCACTAACATTGAGGTAGAAATCTCCAGGGTACCTAACTACATCCAGTGTGTTCAGCAATGTGTTGAAAGCTGGATAGGGTACCGGTTTTATTTTCCTATCCTTTGGTTGCCAATAGAAAGATATCAAATCAATTATAAGCTACCTAAGAAGACAAAAACAATAGCATGGCAAAGGTTACAACGTGTCCAAGGGTTCGGAGCGCCAACGGACAGTACCTCCCACAGCTACTACTTGAGTAACTTACATGCTCAGAGTCAGTATTCAGACTTTGATTCAGAGTGAAGTTGCCTGAGGACATGCAACACCTTGAGTTGGGGGGGATGTTAGGACCACACAATGTACCTTTTTGCCCATACTTTTTGCCACTATTACACTCTTGATCACTCACATTCAAACTCATATTATCACTTTATCTTATCTTCCCAAAGGTATATAACGTCTCTTCTCTTTACTATACGTTTAATCTGTTTTGCATATAATTTCACATCACTCTCGTACTTAACCATTGATTAAAAATGTATAAGTGCTAAAACAGTTCAAACTGCAGATTAGCATTTGAGGCCTGTTGCT
This sequence comes from Picea engelmannii, assembly GCA_009831015.1. NCBI lineage: Eukaryota > Viridiplantae > Streptophyta > Pinopsida > Pinales > Pinaceae > Picea > Picea engelmannii. The sequence goes on from ML781226.1 coordinate 228,309, forward strand.
GAAACAACAATTCACAGAAGTTGTTACACAGTCCATGGTCGACGATGCTGAAACACAGAAGCTGTTACACAGTCCATGGTCGACGATGCTGAAACACAGAAGCTATTACACAGTCCATGGTCGACGATGCTGAAACACAGAAGCTGTTACACAGTCCATGGCCGACGATGCTGAAACACAGAAGCTGTTGCACAGTCTATGGTCGACGATGCTGAAACAAAAAAGCGGTTACACAGTCTATGGTCAATGATGCTGAAACATAAAGGAAGCTGTTACACAGCTCGTGGTCAATAGCAACTCACACAGATTGACTACAACAGTCGTACCACGAGCCAAGCATCAACCATCGCTGCTACCTGAGAAGTGCTAAAACAGTCAGAGCACAAATCTCGTGGCTGAAACAGCCCGCGATTTGCGATGCCGAAATAGCATGCAACAACAACAACAAGAACTGTTACTCCAGCCATAACAACAACATCTCATTCAACACTTGTAATAGCATTATGTTGCGGAAGACTAGGACATCCTATTCCGGTTTAGAAAGTCGATCTGACTAAGAATAGGACTCAGATATACATTTGTAATTTTTGATCAGTTGTATCGAAGGGATTCCCTCTTTAAATAAGAGGAAATCATCATTCGAAAGGATCACCAGTTTATGTACTAAGAAAGTTTCTGAGAGAAGGACGTACTTCATTTCCAGATTGTAATATGATACATTGATATATGAATAAAAGACTGTTTTGAGCATCCTTCTCTAGCCTTTTCGTCTCAGGGGAATCTTGTGAGAAGGGAGGGCCCACCTTCTTCACAAGATTCACCCGTTAGTTTTATAGTGTGTTACTGTGATTTTTGTTTATGCCTTGATTAACTTTTGTCTTGCTGAAACACTACTTTTAATGAATTATGCTTTGCTGAAACACCACTGAACTCTGTCTTGTTAAGAACTTTGCCTTATTGAATGTTACATTGTTTTCACGAAGTTCATAATCATTTTAATTAGCAATGTTGTGTGATGAATTTATGAGGTTTCTTAATCAGAGACTAGAGCTAAAGGTTCCTGCTTAATGGAATGGATTAAGGGTTTTGTTCTCTGTTAGAAGTAATCAACTTTCAATTATTTTCCCCGAGTGTACCAATCAGAGACTAGAACTAAAGGTTCCTGCTTAATGGAAGGGATTAAGGGTTTTGTTCTCTGTTAGAAGTAATCAACTTTCAATTATTTTCCCTGAGTGTACCAATCAGAGACTAGAACTAAAGGTTCCTTCTTAATGGAAGGGATTAAGGGTTCTGTTCTCTGTTAGAAGTAATCAGCTTTCAATTATTTTCCCTGAGTGCACCAATCAGAGACTAGAACTAAAGGTTCCTACTTAATGGAAGGGATTAAGGGTTCTGTTCTCTGTTAGAAGTAATCAGCTTTCAATTATTTCCATGAGTGTGCTAATCAGAGACTGGTACTAAAGGTTCCTGCTTAACGGAAGGGATTAAGGGTCTTGTTCTCTGTTAGATAGAATTAGCCTTCTATGCATTAATGTTTTCATGAAAGTGTGTTAATCAGAAACAAGGAGCTGGAGTTCCTGCTTGGGAATAGGGTCTTGTTCTCTGGTTACAGAATAGTTGTTCTTTCCTGTTGCAGTTGTTATTTTAATGTAATCCAAGATTCTTTAGATTAATCATCTCTTTAAACTCTGCAATAGGTAGGTTGCTTTCCTGTAATTCAAGTCAGAACTTCAGTTTATTCAAGGCAAGTGTGATTAATATAGTTTCCTTTACTACAACTCTAGGTTGCTTTTGGAATTGAGCATATATAGTGCGTGGTTATCTTTGAAATAAAAGACTTCCCTGGGTTGACAATTTATGTAGCACTTGATTGTTTGAATTAATTAAGCAATTATAGTGACCAACAGACGATACAAAGTGTCATTGAGGATAAGGTAGAGACGAGAATGGTGACGAATACGTCGACGTTCTTCACGAGAGATATCAGGTTGAAAACGTTGGGTCTGGAGATAAAGGAGGATATCTCCATACCAAGGATCGAACGTGTTGATGAGGAACAAAGTTTCATCGGGGAGAGAATATATGGGCTCAGTATCTTCATTAGCATGGGGAAGGTCGCAAATAAGCTCCACAAACACCAAGGATTTTTTAGATTTGGACTTAGCGAACTTGAGATCGAATTCTTGAAGGATGACGATCCATTTGGAATATGTCCCCCAAAGAACTTGACGTGTCAGAATGTGATACATGGGGTTAGAGTCCGCGATAACTGTGGTGGTGCGTAGAAAAGTGTAATGACGAAATCTCTAGACAACGATGACGACTGCCAAAGCCAACTTCTCAACATGTGAATATCAGAGCTCTGAACCAGATAGAATTTTGCTCAAATAATATATCACATGTTCTTCACCGTTAGGGTCCTCTTGAACTAACACCATAGCAATAGTGGAAGTAGAGGCTGCTAAGTAAAGGATATAGTCCTTCATATAATTCAGAGGATGAAAAAGAGGTGTGTTGGTCAATGCATGCTTAAAAGTAGCAAAAGATCGTTGAGCAATGTCATCCTAGATGAAAGGAGTGTCTTTCTGCAATAATCGCATAAATCCTTTGGTAATCTCATCGCAATTACAAATGAAACAACGAAGAAAGTTCGCTTTCCCCTGCAAAATTTGGAGTTGTGTCAAATTATTAGGTGGGGGTAAAGAAAGGATAGCCTTAATTTCTAAGGGATCCACCCAAATTTCACCCTTGGAAACAACGAAGCCAAGGAGTCAACCCGATTCGATAGAAAAGATACACTTGTGCCGGTTCAAACGAATGCGGTAGAACCGACATTGAAGAAAAATAACCTGTAGATGACCAAAATGGTTTGATCGATTGGATGAATGGGCAGGTAAATCATCGAGTTGAGGTTCCGCAATGTGTTTGATATCGTGGAAAGCATATGACATGGCCTGCTGGAATGTAGCACCAGTGTTTTTTAGGCCAAATGGTATTTTCCGATCGATGAAAGTTCCCCACGGGCAGATGAAGGTTGTCTTATGCTGATCAGCGGGTAAAATTTCAATCTGGTTGTACCCTGAGAAACCATCCATGAAAGAGAAAATCACACTACCTACGCAATTATCAATGATCTAGTCGATGAAGGGCGTAGGGTAGTTGTCTTTCAAACAAGCCTTATTGAGGTCCCTATAATCAACACAGACATGAATGGTCCCTTGCTTCTTAGTGATTGGAACAATATTTGAAATCCATTTCATCAAAGGGACAAGATAGATGAAGCCAGATTTCAATAATTTCTCAACTTCTGCCTTAATAGCCGCAATCTTCTTAGGATGGACCGGGTGGAGTTTCTGTAGAAGAGGTTTTACACTTGGGTAAGTTATAATCTCATGCACAATGATCGAAGGATTGATCCCTGACATTTATTCGTAGCTCCAAGAAAAGACATCACATAATTATTTAAATAAAGTGGTATAAGAAACCACTTCCTCGGGCGAACAATTAGCACCGAGATTAATATTTTCCACAACACCTTCCTTGATCGAAATGTCAATAACGACCATAGAAGTAATGTTGCCTAAATTCCCCTCAGAAATAGTATCTTGTGTAAGTATGGGTTATTGTGGAAAGTCGACAACATCGGGGTGGGGGGAAGATAGAGTGTATATTGTCCTGTATTTCTTCAAGAGGTGGAAGAAAAGAGGATCAATGATGGTTATCATCCTAAGGTACGTCTTCAATGCTAAGCATTTCCACAATAGATTCGTCGGATGGAAAGATTTGAGAAATGTAGTCAAAGGAAGACGTCAAGGAATGCAACCAAGATGGCATCGAGTAGGTGTCGGGTGGCAAGAGATGTCCGTCATCCGAGGAAGGAGAGGTTGATTGAATAGCAACGTATGAATCCTTAGCCAGAATAAGTGGCATGGTGTCACCTAGTGCATCGAACTCTAGAGGACTAAGTATAATCCAGGGATCAGATGATTCCAAAGACTGATAAGTCGTAGTCGAAATCATATTGACTGTGGCAATATGATGTGTGGTAGGAGGGATTGGTGCAGGGAAGGTACCCATAAGGGTGGAATATTTTAAAAATCCTACACCAACACTTTCATACGTGATCTTGTGATCTCCTAAGAAAGGAATATTGTTGGTAGCAGGAGCGTGGGCATCAGGTGTACAAAAATCTAACTGATCAATAGTGACAATTTTTCCCTGAAGAGGAAATTGTACACATTGAAACACCGACGAAGTGACGAGATTCATAGCATAAAACCAACTTCTTCCTAGTAATAAGTTGTAATCGAGGGGAGCATCGATCACCTCAACGTCAACAAAGACAATTTTTCTGCCCAACAAGACGGATAGGGACTGCAAAAGACCGTGAAGATGAAAACCTCACCCATTGAATGCGTGCAACATCGTTGGGGATTTGTTAAGTGCGGGTGATTTTAAGACTTTCCAATAAGCTAAAGACATGACACAAGTAGAGGCTCCCTCATCCAAGATAGTGCGGTGAATTTGTTGATTGTGAACAACAACATCAATTTGAAAAGCAAGTTGGTGAGAGAGTCGAGACTTAAAATTGTCCAGGTTAAATGTGATATTGTTGGATGACTCAAGATCAAAAGCGCCAATAGCAGCCAAGAGCATTCTATGTTGACTTGGGAAGTGTTGTAGAACTTCTAACGTAGACATAGCACACGGTGCTTGAGCCAAATCTTCAACAATGTTGTAGTTCTGGGTGGCACGTGAACTAGGATTAAAAGTAGATTTACGGATAGTTCTCTTGGGAGGGTGTAATATAGAGTTGAACGTAGGTTTCTCTATCTGAAGCGATCAAGACGAAGGACTAACATATGGAGGACTAATGGAGGATGGTGATGGATTTGGTAAAGTACCATTAGTGACCTTTCCTTTGTTAGATTTAGCTAGCATGTCATAGATCGTAGAGCGGGTGGTTAAATCAATCTTGTTAAACATATAAATATGGGCACTTGTCAAGGCTACATCATGAGAAGGGTGGTTGGAACTGCCCCTTGGAGAGGAGGTTTGAGTAACCATAGATTGTTGCTGAGGAAAAGGTTGAGTAAGCATGGCGGGTTGGGAATTCCCCTTAAAAAGTTTTGCCACTTCATCATGATGTGGACTGTCTCAAGTGTAGTGATCGTCACCACAAATAAGACATGGGAATTTCAGCTTTCGCTATGGTTTCTTTTTGGTAGCAGGTGGTGGGTTTTGCGATTTGGGTTGTTCATTGTTATTATTCTTCTTGGGTTTGTTCTTTGTCTTGTTCTTACCTCCAAATTGTTGTGAAGGGGCAGAGTGAACTACATTCACCTTAGAGATTTGAGTTTAGGGGGAGGTAGAGGAGAGTGAGGTTGAACTGGGAGTGGGTGCCGAAGCAGATCGATTTGCCATTCCATTCAACTGGGAAGAATATTGGGTTTTGATGAAGCCGATAAATCCATCCGTGTGTGACGTTGATGATGGTTTAGATGGATCGATAGTTGCACGGGTAGAATTTGGGATCAACTCATACAAAGTACAAAATTATGAATAGACCAAATCTAAGTGGTGAGCCCAAGCAATGGCCTCTTCTTCGATGACTACACCACCCATGGTGACATCACGATCAATCGGGGGTAAGTGATTTAGTAAACCATAATAACTGGTCAGGAATGATTGCTTTGATTAACCTTCATCGTCGTCTCCATTCGTGAATATGATCAGAGATATGCACAAAGTTGGTCTGGCGAAGGGAGGTTAAAATTTCGGTACCCATCTTGTAATGAATGGGTAGTTGAAAGTGCATGAGAAAGGACATAGCAAGGAAGTTGAAATCGTGGAACGAACCACGTGGAAGTTCAGTATACCACTTGGTTGTTGAGCCCATAAGTGTTCGTTGAAAAAGACGTAAACGTATAGAATCGTCCATTGAGGAGTTCGATCAACACCATAAATGGAAAGTCATCGCATGATTGTTCGAGTCTTCTCCAGGTTTACCGTCAAATTTTGGAATATCAGAACGTAATTTAGCAGGGATCACTAGCCAAAAGGGATAATGCAATATAGGATCATTATCCAACCAAGACAAGTCTGGGAGATCTAGAGTCACAAGAAACGGTAGTTGTCGGTTAACCTGAGGGTGATACTAGTGTGGCATAGGGACACAAGTAGGGCCGTAAACTGGGTTAGGTGGATAATTGTATCCAGTAGGTCCTCCTACATACAGTTGTTGTTGACCAAAATAAACAGGATTCAATGATGGTTGAGAAACATTTGCAAATGGAGGATAACCTGATGGGTTCCAAGGATTGTAAGTTGGTTGATGGGTTTTCCCATAAGGCGGATAATCATTTTGTCCATGAGGAGTACAAGGTTGTTGTTGTCCTTGAGGATGTTTCCCCCCAGGGAATAGCGGATTTCCCGGAAAAGGAATGTGCCAAGGATTTTGTGTCACATTCTTTCCATACAATGAGTTATGAACTCCAGTCTGAGATTTCCCCCCAAGCTGAGATTGTGTCCCCATTTACGTTTGGCTCCCAAATGGAGGTTTCCCCCCAGTGTGAGGTTGATTTCCTAAAGGGATTTGGAAATCAGAAGTGAATGAATGATCGAAGGCTCCAACCGGGTTAAAGCCACCAAGACCAGCTCCTCCAAATAAAGGTGTAGGTATAGAATCAACAGTGGCGTTATATCTAGGAGGAACAAAAATTCCAAAAAATCCAAGTGTAACCTAAGTAGTGTTGGAAATGGAAGGATTCAGAGCTCTGTACCCAAGTGGAATTGACATATTTGGTCTAAGTGGTGTTCCAATTGGATCCTAGGATGGTGTCACATCTCCGGTGGGGATTGTAGCAACATGCAGTACCATAGTGGAATGGTCCATCTGGAGAGAAATGGTTGAGCAAGGACTAACTGACTGTGTGTCTGACATGATAGTGGCACTGTTGGGTGTACTAGAAAAGTGTTCTAATGGTATCGTGTAAGTAGCAAATGTTTCAGGGAATTGGGAGACGACAGGTATATCAGAACCTGCCCCTGAGCCGAAAATATCCTGCACTGGGAGAGGCAGGTTTCTAAATATGTTAGTAGTCCAAAAAGGATTCTCACCTTCAGGGCCTATGAGGGGTCCGGTCAATATTCCAAAAGTATCAAAAACAATTTCTCTGGATGAATTTAGTCAGAGAATATGTCTCTCGTAACCGTGAGGAAGTCAAAAAAAATCTAGAGAATCGAAAATTCATAAATGTTCTAAATAGTCATTTCTTTCCACTTGTGAAGTGGCGGTGTCCTAAACCTCACTTTGTTGAGGAGATCCCTCCAGTGGATCAGTAGGCAAAGGTTGGTAACCCTCGGGATCTTCTGGGGGTATCCCTTGCATTTTGCGTGAACGACGTGGAGGAATATTGCCCGAACCAAATACTTTACGGAAAAAATATATTTCCAACTAACGAAAAGAATCAACGTACGCTAATAAAATCTAGGAATCAAAACCAAGAAAACAAAACCTTCTCTCGATGGTCATACTAGTTGGTGATGAAATCCAATTTCATGTAACCAAGTCAAGGAGGGGCTAGGATATGAGCGGGTGGAATAGTTACAATGGTGACCTACTTAATGGACTTATGCCTTGGTGCAAGCTTCCACACAATAATTGTGGATTTACCCTCCAAGGAGCCCGAGTGAGTTTGAACACTGTCTGTTCTAGGTACAACGAAGACTTCCCTTTACCTTCACCTTGTGTAAAAAACCCTAAATATTATGGCTACTAAGGACACCAACTCACAGTCGACCCTTGGGTGGGTGCAGTTGACAGTCCAGTCCGAACATATGGGCAGGATAACAAGTTTGAAATCCTTCGAGAGAACTGAGGACAAGTGGACCGGTAGAACTCCAGAGGACCCCGAACGGATTCGACATTCACGAAGCACCAAGACCAAATGAAGACAGTTGAACCTCAAGAAGAACCCCCAATATACGATCTGACTACAACGAACGGTTGAACCACAGAGGGATAATCTTCATAACTCTCCCAAACGCGAGCTCATGCGTAACCCTTGTGTGAAAGGGGGATCCTAGAAAGCTTATACAAAAATTGGATTTTCTCTCCCTATCGCAAGATGTTAATGTTTTTTTTGAATGCTTAAATGGAGAGTTGTACTCACAACCTAATCCAAATTGCTAATGCTAGTCTAATGTTGGTGGAAGATTCTAAAAACAAAAATTTCTAGATCAATTTTAATTAGCGTTGATTTTGCAACTATTCTTTACTCAGGGGTGTATGAGAGTGAAATTGATGATATTGTGACTCAATTTACAAAAAAAAATGCATAAGAAATGATAAGCAGTCTTTTCTTTCAATGAATGTATATTTAAGGGAAGGAGAAGGAAATTTCCTTTCACTGTCAAACACTACGATGCAATAACCTCATGCAATTGTTTCTCAATCAAGAATCCAATATGATGCTAAAATATTCAGAAATGCATTCTAATATCCAAAAACCAATCATGAAATATATCCTTTTGTTTAAATGCAACTGATAATTAGTTTGATGTGAAGCTTCCTATGTCATTTAGACTTCAATATATATGAGATTTAAGCAATCGGAAACCAACTTCACATAAACAAAAAAACACTCTCATTGTGATCAAACAAGAAACACAAAGACAACTAAATTTTCAAAAAGAAGAACAAAAAACTCAAAACAGAAGAAAATGCCTAAAAAAATGACCTCAAAGATCAAATGGAATGGTGCACAGATATCTAAATTTCCTTACAACAACTTTCATTCAATCAGATAAGTGAAAAAGCAGTGGGTCGACTCCAAATCGCAGGGAAAAAGAGTGACTCAGAGTAAGGAAGAAAGATGTCAAAAATCCAAACAAAACATCATCAATTCTTAGAAACCAAAATGTTGGAGGCCAAAAACAAGGACACACTGAGATGGTAATAGCCCTGAGCAGGTGAAAAAGCAAAAACTAGACTCAGAGATCAACCCCCAAAAAGATTTTTAGCAAAAAAAGGCCAGCGCTCTGGTGTCAAGGGTACCAGAGCATTGAAACTCTCTGTGGGAGCCTGCAAGGGAGTGTCAACGCTCTATGGGAGCCTGCAAGGGAGTTCCAATGCTCTGGTGGTAGAGGCAGGGGAGCATTGGGCTCTCAGAAGACCAAAATATTGCCCAGAACTAAAAAAAACTCAGGAAATCTAGAAATTGAGTGTGTATGTAATGAATCCAAGGGCCAACAACACATCTAAGAATTAGAGACACATCATGAATAAGATCTAAAGTGAGCAAAGGCCAAAAACAATACCAAGTAAGGAAACAAAAATTGAAAGCTTCACTCCCCAGTGGAGTCGCCAATTTCTGTTACAGGAAAATCCCCCTACGGAAAGGTGGATTCCCTCTTAAACCCTAAATATATAAGATCAATACAGAAAGGTTCTAACTTTGGTCATTGACATCCCTTTAAACCTAGCTAAACTAATCTATAGAGAAGAGGAAGAAGATGTACCTTTTTACGATGTTTGTCCTCACCCAGTTCCAAGTTGAGCTTCGATCCACAAGCTCTTCAACAGGTCCTACAATCCAATAAAAGACAAAACATGCTTCCTATTCTACTACAATTAGTCTAAAACTTATCCATTAAAGACAAGTTCATCTAGGCATACACAATCTTGAAGGAAATAGGCCAAGCACATGTATTAATGAGAACTTAACAGAGATACTTACAGGCCTTTGATGCAGATGCAATAGCCTCACCAAGCTCTCCTTATCCAATCCCTTGCTCAAATGATCCACAAACAAAATGACTATGCTTCACTGATTATCTCGATCATAAGTTTGATGCCTTCAATGTCCTCCTTTTTCACCATGAAGAGGCATCCTTATATAGGCTTAGAGAGGCCTAACCACTTTAGAGATTCTTGGGATAGGTTAAGGATCTTTCTCCATTAGTTGTGCATCCTCCCTAAGATCCATCCTTGACCTCAGATTCAAATCCAACTAACTCTAGAGATGAGGAGGATTTTTCCCTGATTTTCCTCAACAACCCAAGATTTCTTCAAACTACCCAGCGCTCCCCCAGAATGGGGCACAAAGTGTTGCAACTCTCCCCCAAAGGAGGGCAGAGAGCATTGGCACTCCCTGATAGTGGGTAGGGGAGCGTTGGCCTTCAAAAATCACTTTTGAGTGGTCTTTTTCATGGTAGAAGCTTTGTACTCATTGTCATGTGATTTCTCCTTCTTAAATCATTCTTTGAGAGTGTCTTTGAAGTGTCCTTGTGATGTCGTTTGAGACACGACATAGCCAATATGACTGTATGATGTCTACAACACTTGCAACACTTATGGCTAAAATGTGACACTTGTAACGCTTGTAATGACGACAATAGATCATCATTGAAATGGGTAATTTTGATGTGTAACACTATGGCATCAACTCGACAATAGTTATGTGGAGATACAGTGAACATCTTCGGGCACGAGGACCAAAAATTTCAGTGGTCCAGGGAATATTCTTATTACTCATCCCCTGCCACCCATAACAAAGTAATTTAGACCTATGGGATTGCTCGTGCAGGCTATGTCCCTAAAGTTTTTTACTGTAAGGAGTTGGTCTCTTGGTGCGCTGATAAATTTATTTCAGACAAAAGAATTATTCCACTGCGGAACCGCTCTTTTGTTTCTTTGTCACCTCAGGTCTTCCACCATATGTTAATATTGTCGAAGCCAACATTGACGTTCAAAGGAGAAGATTGCAAGAAGCTCCTAATAAAGCATAATAATGGGTTGGACCTCTTGCTTGATTTCTTAGAAGACTCGATGGTAATTCCTAAAGATATCACAAGCTTGCAGGTTAGTTCATTTAGAAATCGATTCCGAGAAACTTCCTGGCTATTTACAAGAATAACGAGACAAGAGTCCACAACAACTATTTCCCGGATGACTCTTTATATTTTGTATTTCAAGGTCAAGGAACAAGCCATTTTTTATTGGGGCAAGCTAATTTCCCATGAAATTTGTTCCCAATTGTCAAGCTTCAAAAAGGATAAGAAAATTTACATGTCATCCTACTTATTTTTTGCAATAGCACATTGTTGCTAGTTTCCAAAACTGTCTCTGTCCAAGAAGTTCAACTGGGAATTCGACCCAGTAACGTTCTGGTACCAGGCCTTGTGGAATCACAAGGTCTCCCACTGTTTTTATGAGGTTTTTAATGGCTTTATGTCTATTTTCAAAGTTTTGTTGTTAGGAGAAGATGCTCCCCGCATATCTGAACAGGCAACCAATTTTTTGGACAGGAAGGGAGCACTTGAACATCTAGATAATTACAATGTGATAAGGATTTTTGGCTCCAGGGAAAAACCTTCTCTCTTTCCATGTCACATTATGGACAGAATGTTTGTTACAGAAATAGCGAGGCAATACAACTATTGGTTGCATCTATTCCAAGAGAAGAGAAAAAAATAGTTCATTCCTCTTCCTTGGAAATTCAGGGACTTTGTGATGAGGAACGTCAACAAAATTGATGAATTCGTAGCCCATTCTAGCAACTTGAACCTAAGATATGTTGAAATCCTAAGAGGGTTCGACCCCAGTAATATTTTTTTACAACATTTACAAACACTTGGATTTGGCAATTATTTTTTCAAAAAACACCTGACCGAAAACAGAGACACTGGCGACAATGCTCCTGCTTCTAATGTCGACGACCTAGACACACTGCACAACACCACTGAATTGTACAAGCAACAGGGAAAAGGCCCTGGTGAGAAGAGTGTTCAATCGGCGAATAACACTCCCAAAAGTATGACATCCCAGAGCATCGTTCCAAAGGCCCACCACAACAACAAAGCAACTCAGATTTCTTCAAATGGAGGAGGAGATAACGACCCTCCTCACCCTAAATTTGATTGTTCTCACAAGCTTCCAATAGACAAGAAGAGAAAAAAAATTGTGGGACAGGTGAAAAGCCTAAAATTCAGAGTGAGAACATGGAACTTGAGCCTGATCTGGATAGCGTATTCTGCTACCTTGATCGACCCTGAGACACAATCTAGCATAGTCGTCCAATGGACATATATGATACCAAAAGTTTTGATGAAGATGAATCCTTCATGTTCCAGAGCGTTGTTTTTGATAGCCAGTCCAAAAAATTGATTATTGAAAAAAAAGATGTAAAAAATAAGAAAGGAAAATCTCGTTCAGATCTTAACCTTGCAAACATGCAGTCGTCCCAAATCTTCTGACTTCACATAGCGACTACAGATGCACTTGATGATTCTATTGGAGGCATTGAGGCGAAGAATGCCAGACTGAAGGACCAGGTCAATGAATTGGAAGAGGCTTTGATTCCTATATCATTGCTTGTCAATCCTTTGGCAATAGCCATGCCTGGCACCCCTGTAGCCAAGTTAAAAGGATCCTCTAGCCTCTTCGCATTGTGTAGAGGATATGTGGAGAATAATATCAAGAAAAGAATGGAACTGATTACTGAGGCATGTGAAACATCACAAACCATGACTTCCCTTGGAACGAGGGCACATAATTTGCTCAAACATTTGCAGGCAGAGTTAAAAGATGAAGAAAAATTCTATTTAAACACGGTCCTTCCTTTTGGCACCATTGTCACCAACATGACAGAAACAAAAAGAAGACAACAAGATCTCCCATCCAAAAATTGGATCGGTCAATTAAATTCATACTGGAAAGAAAAAGTGAAGAACCTGCATCTCATTGTTCAGTCATGTGAACAAGCCATATCAAATAAAGAAAAATTATTCGGAAGGACCAACGACTTCCAAGACGCCAAATTAATCGTCAACTCCTTTCCCTTAACTAAGCAAGAGTTTGATAAACAGGTTGATACTTTTAAGGCATTGTCTTTGGAAAATTTTTACAGCATCCTTCACTATGGTCAAGATGACGTCGAAAACTCACTAGTCGACTATTCAGTATAGAATGAGGAAATTGATCAGGCTCTGCATAATCTTTCTATCGACTTCAGGGAATTAGAAAATGAACTTTTCAACATAAAAATACGGAATGAGATCAATGTCGCCCCAATGAGAAGCTACACTCAAGAATGACTCGAAAGGGAATTGAAGAAGGTCACCGACGAAAGGCAATAGGCAATTGCCACGATTCCAGTAGTCGTCGACAACATCAATGAAAAAGCATCGGCAAACAAATGGAAAAAGGGGTTATATGCACCATCACTGTAAGTCTACTCATCGCATCCTGCTTTGTTTATCAACCTAGTTATTCCACTTTTTTAAATAGAAATGTCTAGCCAATGACTGATACCTTTCAATTTATTCTTTTTAGGTATTACACTCTACCATCGCCGAATTCTTCTTTCTACAAGCCTATTTATTGTACATATTTCTCTTATGGTCCGCGGGAGCCCCAATCCGATTCTATATGAAAAACACATTGAAATTTATGTCCTCATACTTTTCAAATATTATTTTTTGATATATTTCAAAAACAATTGTTTTTTTATCTCCTTTTATATTTATGTCCTCATACATTTTTATCTTCCACCAGTCTATATGAAAAATGCATTTAAATTCCCAGGAATATGTAACTTTTTGATATATTTCAAATTAAATTGTTTTTATCTCCATTTATATTTATGTCGTCATAAATTTTTATCTTCCACTATGAAGAAATTGTAATTTCTTAATTTGAATATAACTTTTTTTTCTACTGCCACATATACAGACAAAATAGACATAATTTTTCAACATAGAAAAATAGATTATATACTTTCAAAAAATAAATGGGGCTCTAGAGGCCACGTGTCATTCACTACATGGATACCACCTGTGCTTCATGTTGCTTGCCACATCTCCGCTGCAATTTCCATCTTTCTCCACTACTTTTTCTTATCCCAATTCAACCGGGCAAGGACTACGCTGCCACGCAACACTTGTTAAATATTGCATCATAAGATATTTATTGCTTACCTATCTTAAGAGGATTTCTTATCTACATTACCTTAAGCATTATAATAATTCTCTAAAATTTATATAAAAAAAGTGCATGCTTTTATATTCAAATTATGATCGTGTAAATGAATGGGCATTATACCGTGTTTATTCTTAGGCCATGTCATGATGGTGAAACCCAAAGGATAGGGTGGATGTGTCCTTGCAAGGAGTGATTAAATTTGGCACATTGTTTAGGGTTTGATTTTAATAAATTAACAAATGTTTTTAAAAAGAATTATGAATTTTTTTTGTAAGAGTGGGTATGAAACTTTTCAAACATGTTGTTTTAGGGATTTCCATGTAGATGATAGAAATGTATGTATCGAAGCATTGGGAATCAAACTTGGGATAGTTGAGTTAAGTTCCCATTAAATAGAAATTGAACAAGAACCCAACCATTATAAAATGGTAAGTCTTAAGGAGAACAAGAGGTTAGGATTTGATCCACTTATCTATGTGGTTAATGTTGGTTATTTTCCTTTATATACAAGAAAGCTTGCAGACATGATTAAAAGAAGACTCAACAAACTCATGTAAAAAATATACTTTTATTACAAAGAAGTCATTTGATATAATGTAGATGATAACCTTTATTCAATGAAAGTAGTTGTGATATCGTTACAAATGTAGCTTTCTTATTTAAATATCATCTAACTATTATTTTATTAGTCACTTATATGAGTGTGACTTTATTACATCAAATAAGCTTTATATTCCAATAGTGTTACATGTGCCTCACATGTTTGACCATTACTTCTAGGTACTCCCTTAACTACCTTTAAATGTTAAAACAACCTTTAGACATTACAACCTAATAAGATTTAAACTTTGACAAATAGTGAAAAACTATTCACTTCCCACCACGATCTCAATCCCATTAGACAACCTAAAAGGTTCTATATACCTAACAAATTTACAGTGACAAAAAAAATGATTACTTAAATTAACAATGAACCCACAAAGTATATAACTATATGTTAAACACGATATAATCTTAAATGAATCTAAAAAACACAAACATAATTAATTAAAAAAGCATATCATATACACAAATTAAACTATCATATGATTACACATACACACTTTTAATTTTCAACTAATCACAAATACAATGTTTCATAACCCTGTACAAATACCCAAAATACACATAAAAAACACACAAAAATATCACAACAAAATGTTCTTACATACCATATTCACATTGCAATTTTAATGAATATCCACTACCATTGTACATGCCTATGTTCTTGACCCTCATCCCATTCCATCCCTTTGGTTTTGCCCCTTTTCCTTATCCATGATTTCTAGTACTCATAATCCATGATTCCTTTTCACATTGTACATGATTACTCATAATTCCAATCCACTCAAGAAATATTCCATGCCAATCCACTCAAGAATATAACTTCAACTTTATACAAAGAATACTTTCTTAGGACGACATACTTGTAAAGTCTTTTTCATGTTTGAGTGGAGTAGAAATCGTTTTGAGAATATGGAAAGAATAATATCGTTACATAGCACATAATTTCTATATCGTGGACGGGGAATATCTCTTTAGTTATTGGTAGAGTTTTTGTTTTCGTATAAAGGAGTTGTAAAGTTGATCTTTATGTTAAAATGGCTATTTGTATCATATTAATGTAGTATTGGAATTTATAACTTGTCGAAAATTAATAACAAATATTTACACATACAAAAGAAAAAGATAAATTTTCAAAGTCATGATAATGTGGTAGATTAATTATAAATTTTTCAAATTTTCAAACTCAATTTTCAACATCTTATTATAAAAATAATGAGCAAGGATGTCCAAGAAACTTATGTACTATTGTCTAGAACCTTTCAAAAGGAGAATATCAAGTGTTCAATTACATTGTCATAATAGAGTAATTATTTCATTAAAGCTTACACATTTACACTAATTAAGTTAAATTAAAGCAAGGAGTATGTATAATAAATGTAATGAATGAGAGATGAGGCATATTCATCTAACATATATGACAAGGTGACAATTTCATAAGATTTCATAGTTTTGTTGATAAATCAAGTTGAGAAGGGGTATGAGTCCATCTCAAAGAGGTTAGAAGTTGAAGTGACCTTATAGGAATAATGTACTTGAACATTTAAATGGAATCTAGATATGTAATATTGGACATTAGGACAAAAAGGAGGAAGACTCACATGAGTTTAATAAAGGGCGTTGCAAGTTATGGTCTTCTGATGAGCATTATTGGAGGTCATGAGTGAGATGGATCTAGCACAAGTAATACCTTTCAAGAAAATTCGGTGAGTAGTGAGGAAATAGGCACATTTGAGGTTGAGGCTTCAAGAGAGTTTTAGAGTGTGTAAGAGAAGTACAAGGTGGTTAGAGTATATGTGGTATTGTGTGGCAAGGAGCGAAGTTGAAAACAAGATATTAAAGGTCATGATATCAAGGAAAACATGGAGAAAGAGAATATGATAAAGCTTGCGAGGTCTGATAACTTATCAAATTTCACAGGGTTGGAAGGAAGATAGCGAATAACTTTTTTTTGAGATAAAGGGATCTTGGTTCATCACAAGAAAACAAGAGTGGTTGAAGGAAGCATGAAGAAAAGGTAAATAAACAAAGTGAGTGAAGCTTGATGCCCTATATCATGAGGAAACTCTCAACTAATGGAATGAGTTAGGGAGTCTAGGATCAAATCTTGTCAAGGAAGTGTGGTGAAAGATTACAAAGAGATAGGATGTCACCACATGTACCATTTAGAGCATAGAAGTTTTGGTGGTTAAGGAAGTTAGAACATTTGTTTGAAAAGAAGATGGAAGACCAAGCATTGAGAAGCGGTTCCAACAATTACATAAGTAAGGGAATAAATAGATTAAAGACTCATTTGAAAGGGGTATCCCTAAGGTTTTGAAGACTAGTTAGGGCATTAGTGATTGTGAATAATGGTTCCTAGCCACAAAGCTATGTACCTTGTTTATGAATTATAAATAAATGAGTAGAACATAGTTAAATATATGTGTGTGCCAAAGCTATGATCTTAGAATCTCTATTCATGTGTGCATGTGCATTGTCAATTGCGCTCATAGTCGATTGTAGGGTGTCGACACGGGGCATTCACTCAATGAACTTGTGACATAGCATGTGTGTACATGGGGTATTAAAGAATACTCCTAATTTCACTAAATATCGATAAATACCTCGCAAAATCCTTTTATTGAACACCCCTCCCAATACATCTTTCCAATAAAAAAAACTCCCTATTTTTACTAGATATCCCTAATTTTTACTAGATACCCCTTTTATAACCCTCAATACCTATAAACCCCTTTATGCCTACATCCCCTCAAATACCTATAATATATTGACTTATTTTTTTATAATTTAAAAACCCCCTTTATAAATTAACATGATAAAATATTGATCAATGAGGTAAAGCTCGCATAGATATCAAATCCCAAGAAAATTAAGTCCAATGAAAAAAATTGGAAAATAAATCTTATATAAAAAAAAAATTGGATGTTCTAAATAAAAACTCAATGTAATTCAAACTGCATCAATTTAATTTCAATCGTTAAAAATGCATTCTAATAAAATAAGAACTTAGTGAATAATCTAAGATGCCACTATCCTCATCATTAAATCACGAGTAAACTTTTTATTTTTTTCCACTATTTATTTTCTTAAATGAATATTCTTAAAAGAAAACTATAACTATAATGCATAAACATGAACAATACTTATTAGTCTATGTCGTAGGCATAGAGGGACTATAGCGATCTATAAATCGTTGACTTGGCACTAGCTTGTGCATTGACCAGAAATATTTCGCTATTGTCTATTGTTGGAACAAGAGAAGTGAAAATATCGATTTTTATATAATAAAAAGTATCATGTTTGTCAAGATGTGAATGGACAACGGATTGGAGGTCTTATTGTTGCCTTTGCTATTCCAAATGTAAAATATGTTTGCATTTCCAAAATATTTGGTAGTATATGGTCTTTTTGAATTATAAATTTTGTTATGCATTCGTGGAACGTGGATTAATGCTAGCATTAGTTCGAATGTTTCCCCTTAGCATTTTCTGTTGGGTTGAATACATTCTCCATGATATTGCTATGTATGATTTATGCTTTATTTTTGCATGCTTCGAGAGAATAGTCTTGCCACGTTGCATCTTTTCTTAAATGCTTGCACATGCCTACGCCCTTCGATGGTCCTTACTGTCTTAATTGTTTACCTAAGAGATCTGCCAGTCTTAAATGTTTATTGTACAGATGCCTTGCAATACAGTTTTGTTCATGGCCGACATCCCTGCTCTTGTGCTCCATCCTTGTTCGTTGTTTCGTTCCATGATTATGGTTCTTGTTTGATTCAAATTTGCAAAGTTGAGGTCCTGCGCTTGTGGTTCAAGCTCTTTGTGGTTGTTCACTAGTTTGTTGTTCTTCAACTTTGCAAGTTGTTGGACATGTTGTTGTGGTTTGCATTTTTTGAGGCACTGAGGTCTTCTCATCCTTTGTTGACGGGTAAGTTTCCCTATTCTTGGTGATTTTCAATATTGTGTTCCAGACCATTTTTGTCTGTGCTCTTAGTTTATGTTCCTGGGAACAATGCTTCTTCATATGGCGGATGTCGCGTCCATAGTTTTTCCGAAAATTGCAATGCAGAGGGATTTACGAAAATTAATTGTGAGCTATCAGAAGATGGAACCATAGGGAGGGGTGTAGATGCAGTATATGCTTCTAATCAGTGGGTTGGAAAACTGCATCTGTCTGTTTTCTTTCTGCTGAGTTAAGTTATGGTTTTATTTTTTTGCGGTCTTTCTTCTGTTTGGTTCAGTTTCCAGTGTCGGCCTATTTTCTTCTCATCTGCTATGGGAACTAGGGGGATTCAAGTTGAGAAGAAGAAGGTTTAAAGATACATACGGGGGTTGGTGCACTATTTTTCTTTTCTTTTTTATTTTGCTAGTTTTTATTTTTTGCCTATTCTTTTCTATGTTTTGATAAAAACTGGAAGTATCTAGCAAACAACTTCAAAATGACAGTTGAAAAGATGAAAGAGGTAATAGATGTTGAGTCGTATGAAAGAGATACATAGTCCATTGTACATGACAGCATTGACGTGGTTTTTCATAGGAATGGCCTTTTTAGATTGGATGCATTCTCGTATACTGTTGGGGATTGCCTTTTTGATACAATCCAGGTTCTATTGCATTTTTGGTATTCGTCGATCGAGCTGTGCAATGGATTGACATATTATTTCTTGGTCTGTTTTAAAAATGGCGATGTTGAGGCTTTGCAGTCCTATGAATACGAACTGGAATCTGATTTTCTTCGGCAGATGCATGGAATACATGATGTGGCTACGTATTTTTCAAAGATGTGGTTGTCTGCATCTCCAGTTCTTCTTGCACATCAAAGGGGACTTTGGGGAGATACATTTTGTATTCGGTGGCTATCTAACCGGTTGAATATATCAGTTGGCATATGATCATTGATAAGAAAAACAAGATATCTATTATTCAACAAAACTGCATCTGGCAATCCATATTGCATCTTGTTCCATGATGGCGATGCCCTCAGTGGCCATTATGAACCACTGTTGTATAGAAAAATGTCCATATGCAATATAGGAGGTCCTCGTATCTACTTGTCTGTTATTTGCAAAGACCTTCAATCGCAATGGAAACAGATTTTGGATGGCATAGATTGCTATGGTTTACAGCTGGCAACAAATGTTGTGTCTAGCTGTGGAGATAGTCTGTTTAATGAAATTTTTTATTTGGTAGCAGCCAACTTCGATGTTCAGTCGCTACGTATTTACATTGTATAGTCCTTCTGCAATGGGATTATAGGTGGCAATGAACAAGCTTTTAGGTGCTTGCATCAGCACCTTTGCCCATATCTCGTGGAAAATATGTCGGCAGTTGGAAGTTGGCAGGACTACCTTGTGAACATGGTGCTTCCATATGAACAAGGGAACATGGAGGGTTGCAGATTCTGTTTGGAATGGTTTTCTATGGTATTCAGGGTGAAGATCCAGGTTTGGTTGGCCTCGCCAGTTGGCACTGTCCATTCCTGGGTTACTGATTCAAATTACGATCGAACAATTCACATCTTGTCGTTGAAAAAATATACAACACATATCCATTATGAACCTTTGCTTGGAAATATCGATAGTTCGGGGTTGAGTGTGCATGATGTTAGCTCCCAAGATAAACCCGTCCCTTTGGTTGCATTTTGTGGAGGATAGCATGGCTATTGGTAGTTTTCTCAAATTGATTTTGAGTTTTTCTAGCTGCAAGGCTTAGGTTTTGATTTTGTTTTAGAAATAAGGTGACCCACAAAAGTCCTCTTTTCAAAATTTTCATAAATTGCTTTCAACAGCTAACGTGTGTTTAAAAGATGAGTGTTATCTAGTGAAAGTGGTGACTTTCAACAGCTAAGGAGCATCTCTCATAGGTCCGTGCGCTGGTGAAAGTGTTGATTTTCAAAACATCCAAAGAAGCATTGTCGCGGGTCGGGCGCTGGTGAAAGTGAAGACTTTCAACAGCTAAGGATCATTCTCACGGGGTGGCACCCTGGTGAAAGCGGTAAGTTTCAACAGCTAAGGAGCAGTTCTTGCGGGATCGTGCGCTGGTGAAAGCGGTAAGTTTCAACAGCTAAGGGGCGTTTTCCACGGGCCGTTGGCTGAAGAAAGCGGGAATCACGTGCGTTTATCCACGTTTCAAAATCAAATCATGATGGATCAACTCACGCCATGCAATCAAGAAGGATGCGCTGGTGAAAGTGGGTAATCATTTAAACTCAAGTTCCACGTCCCAGTCGGATTACATCTCGGATCCGGCTCAGAAACTCACGCTCCACAATCATGGCATCGGGGATGGCAAGTTCAAATTCAATGGTGTAGGTACAGAAGCTGTACTGTCGGGCTGACAACACCAAATCAGATCATTTCTTCCATATCACGCCTCACTCACAAATGTTTGATAAGTTTCTAATGTGGAAAGAACAGAGTCAAGTGCTTTCAACAACGCAAGACCTCAGCCCGAATAACAGTTTGTTGTGTTGGTATACAGAATCGTTGAGGCTTTCAAACTGCAAATGGCGAGGAGACGCAGTGGTTCTCTACTCATAAAAGAGTTGGACAACCTATCTTTTCTACAGACACATCCAGAAGTCCAGCAACATTTCCCAGACGTAGGGTGTATTGAATTCGTTGAGAGGTTGCAGAACGGTTGTCACCAGTCGACAGCAGAGGCTTTTGCCAAAACTTTTGATGGGAATAAGGCTCGTGTTGGGTCCTTGGAAATCATAGTAGATGAAGCTGCCATTGCTGCAGCAACCAGCCTACCAAGATCGGGCCAGAGTTGGTTCAAAACCACTGCCACCAAAAACTTGAATTTCAGAGCTTATTTAAAGGAAGAGTTCAAGCACAACGCATGGAAGAAGGGCATGTCAGTTTCCTATCTAGAAGAGGAGTGGCAGGAGCTGTTTAAGGGCATCCAACTCTACATTACCTCGGAGGGCAGGTATGACAAACTCATGATGTATCATTTTAAGCTCCTGGACCATTTCACAGGCAAGACTCTCCTCAATTTGCCTTTTTTCTTACATAAGAGTTTAACTAAGGTCTGCAAGAAAATCAGGGCTCAACCCCTAAGCA
>ML781226.1:272805-283683 GCA_009831015.1 Picea engelmannii
GCAATATGTAACATGTTTTATTATTTTTTTATATAAATGTCGTAAAATTGTGTTCATTGCTTTATTTCTACTCAAACATAAAGAGACTGTCATTTCTTACATCTTTGCAACATGTCCTACACAATGTTTGTCACAAAGGTCCTTAAAATTAAAATAGTCTGCAAGCCCGCTTCTCAATTTGTACACCGCGTATCTCTTCCTTCTCTTTGTAGGACATGGAATGAGGGCTTCGTCATTGTTCTATAAAATATCATCCCCATACTTTATGAAAGTACATATTTTGTATCTATAAAAGTAAATGTCTCATTTAAAAAATTATGTATTTGCTATGTATAGTTTATGGTCTAGAGGAACCTATAATTTCATAAATTTCAATTTCTTGTGTCGAGGAGCCCCTGTTTTAAAGAAAACTAATTCGAGAATGCTATTTATTTTGTTCTTCTGCCCACCGCCCTATGTAATAGACATGGTACTATACTTTTTTCCCTCTTTTCCACCAACGTATGTAAAATCTATGTAAAGAAAACTAATCCGCGAATGCTGAATTTTTGGAACACGAGCTCCTTAAAATTCAAATACTCCACAAGTCTGATTCTCAATTTGTATATTGCGGAACTACTGGTGCTATTTGTAGGGAACGGAAGAACAGAAGTGTGTTTTTCAGGTCCCCAGCCCGAGAACTCGCGATCCAAAAAATGCCTAAGTCGAGAAGCCACTTAAAAAAAAAAAACTAATTCCGGAATCGTATTTGTTTCATACTTTTCTCCACCAGCCTATGTAACAGATGTCAATACTATTTATTTATTTATTACTCCAGCAGCATATGTAAAAAGGAAAACTAATTCGGGAATGCTAAACTTGTTCGACACGAGCACCTTCAATTTCAAATAGTTCACAAGTCCGTTTGTCAATTTGTATATCGCGGAACTCTACGGACTATTTGTAGGCCACGGAACAATAGAAGCCCAATTTTCAGCCCACCAGACCGAGAACCCGCCATTCAAAAATTATAGTCCTCAAAGCAGCATGTCAATTTGTATATCGCGGAACTCTTGGTGGTATTTGTAGGCCACAGAACAACAGAAGCCCAATTTTCATCCCGCAATCCCGACAACCCGGAATTAAGCTTCCATGCATGCTCTATATATCTACTTCATCAAATTACATATTTGATTTTTGTAGGCCACGGAACAACAGAAGGCCAATTTTCAGCCCCCTAGCCCGAGACCCGCAATCTAAAATTTCAAATAGTGCGGAAGACCGCTTGTCAATTTGTATATCGCAGAACTCTTAGTGTTATTTGTAGGCCACGGAACAACATAAAACCAATTTTCAGCCTGAGAACCCACGATCCAAAAATTCAAGTAGTCTGCAAAACCACTTCTCAATTTGTATTTCGCGAAACTCTCGATGCTATTTGTAGGCGACAGAACAACAGTAGCCCAATTTTCAACCCACCACCCCGAAAACCTGGAATGAAGCTCTCGTTCCTTTGTTTTAAAGAAAACCAATTCGGTGTTGGTAGTCTTTTTATGCTTTTGTCCACAAACCTATGGCAACACAATTTTTAGTCTGCCAGCTTGACAACCACAATGGTCTATATATCTACTTAATCAAATTACATATTTGGTATCTAGCAACTCTTCTTTGTAACATATGTACACCCTTAAATATCAAATAGTCCACAACTCCAATTGTCAAATTGTATGTCGCAGAACTCTGGGTGCAATTTGTAGGCCACGGAACAACAAAGCCCGAATTTCAACGCACCAGCCCGTTACTACTATTTATGTGTATTTTTTCCACGGTCGTATGCAAAGCATATCTAAACAATAGTCATGCCCACGTGTCTGTACTCCTTCGCATTTATTCCCTTTCTCGTAGATGGGTTTCTAGTACAACACACAAGTCGAGTAGAGCTTTTGTCCACAAACCTATGGCAACACAATTTTCAGTCTTCCAGCTTGACAACCACAATGGTCTATATATCTACTTAATCAAATTACATATTTGGTATCTAGCAACTCTTCTTTGTAACATACGTACGCCCTTAAATATCAAATAGTCCACAACTCCAATTGTCAAATTCTATGTCGCGGAACTCTGGGTGCAATTTGTAGGCCACAGAACAACAAAGCCCGAATTTCAGCGCACCAGCCCGTTACTACTATTTCTGTGTATTTTTTCCACGGTCATATGCAAAGCATATCTAAACAATAGTCATGCCCACGTGTCTGTACTCCTTCGCATTTATTCCCTTTCCCGCGGATGGGTTGCTAGTACAACACACATGTCGAGTAGAGCAGCCAGGAGCGATACTCTATGGCGTCGGCGATGTGACGACCACGTGCCACTCACTCCCAACTTCCTAATCAGTTCAAGTTCATCTCGCTCGAGGCATGGCGCCATTACTCTCAGTGCACCCTGCTCTGCCTTCGTATCCTTTCGACGGATTAGCACCCTCGCTGCGCCTTTACTCTGTGCGTGCGGCCATTTATGGAACCTCACCAGCTGCTCGACCTATTTCAATTGCTTCAGTAGGTCCAGATGGCTCATTCTTTCCTATTTTTTCTTCTCAGAGCTCGGCTTGCTACCCAGCCTTTCCCTTCTCTGTATTTGTCCTGCCCTACTCTATTCCTGCCGCATTTTCGCTCTCCCACTGTCCCAGAGATGCCCCGGCTACGAATGAAGTCCAAAGGCCGACCAGACTGCCAACCAAACCGACCCCGCCTGGTCCTGTGTCCCTCGCTTGCTCCCTCCCTGTTATCCTCCTCCTCTTCATCCACCTCGTCCTCCTCCCTGGAGCAATCGACTCAAATTCCTGCATCTCTCCCGCCCCTTCCTGCGTCCCTTGCCAACAAAATGGAGGAGTTGGACTGCTCAGGGGCCTCACTGAACAACAACCCATGACCTTTAGCCAATTCTGCATCTGTTTCACACCCATGCCCTTTGGCCCCTCCCAACTCTTCGACCACCTAGTCGCTTCAGGACCAGCTTCACGACACCCAATTTCAGATGCATGGTCTGGAAGCTAGTCAAAATTCACAATGACAACCCTAATCTCGAGTGGGTTCCAATGTTGACCCAAAATGCGAGTGACAAATAGGCCTTGCATTGGTGTAGAGCCTAGTATTCGACCTGCGTCGGGACATGGACGACCTCTAGTTCCGCCTACAAAGCCTGGACAACAAAGCCTCTCGACTCCTGTAGTTGTTCTCTGTGTTACAAGGTGCTCATCTCCAAGCACTAGAGGCAACCCAATCAACAACAGCCTAAGCAGCAGCAACCTCAGCACCAGTGTTGCCACTGTGAAAATTTGGGCCACACAGATGCAGACTGCGAGGACCAGAGGCTTCCATCACGCCCGAAGCACGTCCAGAAGGAAGAGCACCTGCCATCAGAGACGGAGAACGCTATGCAATTGGACCACACACCACTCCAAGAGGAGCTACCTCCTCCCAGGGACACGACATTTCGCGCCTTTTGCATGGTCGCGTCGCCGCACTAATATCGGTGATATCTGTTGTTTTGTCATGTGCATGCCGACCTTTCATGCATTTTGTCCATGGTTATTATAATTAGGCTATCTACACTTTCTACAGTTCTAGCGCCCACCCTTACCGGCCAGAATTTTGAACTCTTTTTGTATCAGTGACAATCTACACTTAAGTTATGAAGCGGTTTTCCTGGCTGAGCTGGTTTTCCCTCGGGACAACTCAATATTTACAACTTGAAACCATGGAAATTCTCTGTACTCCTTCATTTTGACAAAATTTTATACAATCTTACTTATAAAAAAAATTATTGAATAAAATTTAAAAAATAGCTTATACTATTCATTAACTTAGACATGTTATAACATTATAAAAATTACTTTAAATCTCCATACAACGTTATAATATTCTATAAATTGCTCCCTGTCATGTATATCACTGAATTGTTCACTGCAAAATGTCTATCACGTAACACACTGGACATGAAAAGTGTGAACCCGGAACTCCGCCAACCTGCAACTGCGTAATTGTTCAGTACAAAATGTATGATGTTTTATAGCATTATACAAATTAGTATAAATCCTCGTACAATGTTATAATCTTCTATAAATTACTGTCTCATGTATATGACGGAATTGTTGGGTACAAAATTCCTATTGTATGCTAATTTTTTGGTCTTCAACGACATTGATGTTTTAAATGTTCATGTAACTTCCGAAGATATGTAACATACATTATTTATTTTATAATAAGTTTGTATAGTTCGCAAGCCCGCTTGTCAATTTGTATAAGGCATGGAACAACAGAGGCCCATTTTTGAAATCGACAGCCTGAGAACCCGCGATCCAAAAACTGGCTAAGTATGGAATGACTGCTCCGTCCATGCTCTGCAAAACATGTGCAAAGAAAACCAATTCAGCAATGCTATATCTTTTTTGTCCAAGAAAAGCCTTACTTTTAAAGTAAAATAGTTTGACAATGCTAATTTTTTTGTGTTTTTCTCCACGAACCTATGTAACAGACCTTATTACTATTCTATTGTATAACTGACATTATTAATTTCTGATAAATTTATATAATCCGCCACTCCGCCTGTCATTTTGTATATCGTGGAACTGTCGGTCCTATTTGTAGGTCACGAAACATAAGAGGCCCAACTTTGAACATGCCACCCCGACAACCCACGATCCAAAAACTGGCTAAGTATACAATGAGGGTTTTGTGCATGCTCTATAAAATCTCATCCCCATACTTTATAAAAGTATAAATTTCATATGTATAAATCTAAATATATACTTTATACAAGTACATATTTCGTATGTATAAAAGTACATATTTCATATGTATAAAACTATATATTTACTTTACTATGTTCTATATGCAAACCACATCTACTTCAACTTTCTACCCACGTGTTTCTACTACCTCACATTTACTCGCATCCTAACATGACAGGGACTCCGCTGTCATACAACACTTGTTTATAATGCATAAACATGAATAATACTTATTTTTTTATAATTTAACAAGTGTATAATATAAAAGGTTATATAAATATCCAAATGTTATAATGTAAATTAAAATGATTAAATAAAGAGAAAATGACAAGATACCTATTTTGATATTTTGATGTATAATTAATTGGTAACTTTTTGTGTTCGTATGGGAAATGTGTAAAATTCGAATCCGTCCTTTTTCAGGTTAAAGTGGGTTTTCGATTATTTGGATGTAGAATTTGGATTCGTATTTATATATTAGTTAATAAAAAATATTTATATATTAAAACAATTCTTAATGTAGATAAAGATGTTGACGTAGTATTTGGGATTATAGATTTTTTAACAAAAATCAGATACATTTATTATAAACTTTTGGTAATTATTTTACGACTATAAAAAAACTTCATTTCTTTAGTAATTATTTTACGACTACAAAAAAAACTCCATTTCTTTCACGCCCTTTAAATATTAAAAAACTTTGAAATTTGGGTCTTTTAAATCCATAACAAAATTAGGAGAGACCATGGAAAGAGTGTATTCTTTGGGATGCTAATTTTTTAAGAAATTAGTTCAAAATCAATCCGTCCAAGTGGTATATAATGTAAAGAAGAAGCTCGAAGGTATAGTTATAATGTAAAGAAGAAGCTCGAAGCCCTTTTTATTAAGGTGTAATGTTTAGAGAGGTTGTGAGATTTATTTTTATTAAGTCATGTAAGGTTACTAGTCCTTATTACAACATTTGGTTCATATGTATTTTCTAATCCAAAACCCAAATAAAAGGGGAAATCCATGGAATAATATTCGCAAGTATTAACATTTTCATTTTTTTTCTTTTTTTATTGTTTGTTAGTTTGTTTGTGATCTATGGGACTATCCTGTGACTGAGAAACCGCGACTCAGGGGCATCTAAGCCGTCAAAATCACCTAGGGATCGCACTCAGCTTGAGCCACACCAACCCTTAACATGGTTGGATTTTTTTGTCCCCACAGGTTTCGAGCCGGTGACTTTAACATCACAAAGTGCCTTAACAACACACTCTGTCACCAACTGTCCTACACCTCAGGGACCATTTTCATTATTTTCTTAAGTGTGGGGGTTAGGTGAAATGATTTCTATGGAAGAAAAAAATACAAAGAAGAATACTAAAAACCATTTACAATATAAATGTGAAAAAAAAATCAAGATTACTTTAATTTATTATTAATGTTTACAAGTGATTAAAATTAGTAAATGGTATCCAAAAAATAAGATATATAAAAAGAAACAATGAATACTTTAAGATGTTGCATAACTTTTGAAGGGGTTGTCAATATAGATCATGATGCATGAGAGAGATGGTGAGGGAAACCAGTAATGGTTGAGATGACATCTACCAGACCAGTACTCTGTTGGATTGAAATTGTTTAGACTCAGAACAGTCCTCTGATCCAGAGAATTTAAATACCAGTTAAGCTGGTAGTTGGGATGTCTTCCTCAAGAGTCAACGAGGAGATGGGTAGAGTACCCATCTGGAAACTTCCTAATCTAACCCATGAAATTAGGAATTGGACCCACGAAACCTTAATGAGGAAGGAAAGAAAATGAAGGAAAATCGTGGGCAGAGGGTAGAGGATGGAAAGGAATGGGTCTGGTGACCATTATGAGGAAGGGGAGCCAGTGCAACTCTTTGGTTCTGAAGAGAACTGAAAAACGAATTTGTTTCTGGGTACAGGAATGGTTGGGTAGTGTTTTCTAACCAAAATGATAAACAGGGTTGCAGAGAAGATGAGTGATTGAGGAAGCACTCATTGCTGACCCCCTTGCTTGGTGGAGAGAAAACTGGTATATCAAGTTCCTATGGGAGGAGGAGAGTAACCTGTCTCTGGCTATTGCTGAACAAAAGAAAGAATCTCTCTCAGGGAATCATGATCTAGCTAGGGGGTGGGAAGTTGTAAACCATTTCAAAAGAAACTATGCCTATGGTTGGGTGGAAAAGGGAACACCCTTCAGCAGTTGCCAATTAATTTCAAATATCAGATAAGTGTTGCTCTAAGCCTTGTATTGTTCTTGATTAGTTTCTCTAATAATATGAATTCGGTGAATTTTATGAATGTTGGAGTTATATTATGTTTAAATAAGAGAACTTGTGATGTTGATGTGCTAGTGACTGAGAAATCTAAAGTGGAGTTTTGATGTGCTAGTGACTGAGAAATTTGAAGTGGAGTGTGAAAATCACCTTTATTGTTGACTTTGCCTTCTGTTTGTACCTATCTATACAAAGAAAGTGTTAGTGACAGATAGCCATTCATATTTGGAATAGAATGTGGGTGGATCACCTACATAAGTATACATGTGTATGAATAAATCTAAGTACAGAAAATAGATAACAAGTGTTTGAGAGAAAGAGAAATTCAACCTTTGTTAAATCAGTTTAGGAACTTAGGTGAATTTATGAGTAAGCTACTATTTTAACTTATCTCTTTACTTCTTAGCTATTTGTGCTCTAAAAGAAGAATTATGGGTGTAATTGCTAAGGTTGATTTGCATTTCCAGTCCATCTTCTATTTCTAATGAGAATAGACAAATTAACTAGAATCTCTACAAAAATTAAAAAAAAAAGAGATAGACTTTCTACCTAAGACTAATTATGATCTAAAGATGCTCTGGAGTTTTATATTAGAATACTTAGTAAATAGTTGCAAACTTCATAATTGTGTTTAAACTTTAAGGAAATAGTCTAAATGTTAATAAATATTAAAATTCATTATAAATGAGGAATTTCTTATATTTATTAAAATACAAAAGCTCCAAAAACTTTATTTGAATTTTAATAAATGTTTATACTAATTATAAACTTTAATAAACACTTATGTTAATTATGAAATAAAATCCCTACAAACTTGGAAGGAAGCCCAAAAAACCAGAAAATTGCATATGGAAAATCCTTGTTTTAAAGAAAATCCTTGTTTTAAGGCCAATTTCCTTAAATTTAAGTAAGAAAAGTAAAATCATAATCCTAATAAAAATAAAATGAAACCTAACCTACAAGAACCAATTGAAATACATGTCTAGTTTTTTGGAACTTATATTCCATTATGCAATTTTTCTTGATTGATTTGTGACTGTGCAATTATGGAGTCCACTTATCTCTCTACAATTGTGGGTTTGTAAATTATCCATTGGTTGTGAAAAATGATATTTTTATCTTAGTGATTGTTGGTGTTGGTAATATGTATTTACAAAGTAGTAAATTGTAAATTGCATGGAACAAAATTATATTCAAAAGAGAAATCTGCATATTATTATAAAATAAAATAATAATATTATATTTAAAATTCAAATTCTATTATATAATTTTAATGTTTTTTTTTTTTAATTTTATTTTCATTTACTTAAATTTTAACATTAAAATAGAACACAAATTCAATATTTCTTTTAACGATGAAAACAATTTCACAAAGCATTACATAAAAATAATGTAATAATCACAAAGCATTACATAAAAATAATGTAATAATCACAAAGCATTACATAAAAATAATGTAATAATCACAAAGCATTACATAAAAATAATGTAATAATGTTAAGATTTCAATAGACTTAACACATTTTTCACCAATTCTTTTAATATTTGTGCAAATATAACTTTATAAACCTTTCTACGTAGATAAACACACCAATGATTTGTCCCTACGACTTGTCTCCTTAGAACAAATGACACAAGTCAAAATAATCGAAGTAATTTAACAAAGAAATGTTGAAAATTTTGGGTCGTGATATTTGTGTTGCTGAGAGGTTCTTAGTTTTTATTGACTTAAAACATTTAATTTAAGTAGAAAAGTAGGCTTGCAGCTTTAATTGTGCTTTAAATCTAATCCATATGTTTTGATGTTTAGTGTGATTTCTAATGTGTAAATGAATTGTTAATGAGGTGAACTTTTGTAATTGTGCTTTAAGTCTAATCTATATGTTTTGATGTTTAGTGTGATTCTAATGTGTAAATGAATTGTTAATGAGGTTAACTTTTGCTAATTGTTTTTTAACTTTTGTATATCTAGTAACATCCCTATATATAGTAATAATAGGGAATGCACACTATGAAGTAGAAACATGTCTAACTACAATTTTATTAGTAACAATAGGTAATGCACATTATGAAGTAGAAACATGTCTAGCTACAACATATGTTTTATTAATGTAATAAGTTGGCTAACCTAAAGTAGTGCTTTAAAATGAATAAGTTTACATTACATTAGGGTGTCATTTTTATTTAAAGTATATTTGAATTTTTTACTTAATTTATTGCATTCCATTTGTAAGAGAGAGCTTTTACAAAATCTCATCTCTTCTCATCTTGGATATATTTTCACATTTTGAGGTCTTTCCACCAACTTGACGCAAGAGCATCTTTACAAATATTAAGTATGAAGGGAAGCATGTTAAAGAAGTTAAGCATGATAAGAGATAAAGTGTAATTGTAGAAAAGAGCAAGAGCAACATGTAACATAAATACATGTGAAAAAATTGCATGATAAATTAAAGCATATGAGTGATGTCAACATAATTGATGGTGATGTTAATTTTTGGCGAGAGTGGTTTATGCTCCAGGGCACTCACTTGAATCTCAACACAACATATCACCCCCAAACTGATGGTTAGACAGAAGTTGTCAATAAGTACTTGGAACCATATTTGTGGTGCTTTACTTTAGAGAGGAAATCCTAATGGGTCTAGTGGTTACTTCTAGTAGAATGGTGGTATAATACAACTTATCATGGTGTCATTCAAATGACTCCCTTTGATTTCATTCATGGATAAAATCTCCCATCGGTACAATCTTACTTACTAGGAATCTCTAAGGTGCAAGAGGTATACAAAACCTTCATAACTCGAGATGAATTTCTCCGCACTCTCAAGGATAATTTGGTAATGGATCAAAATTAGATGAAGTAATAGGTTGATCAATATCATTCTAAACACCATTTTGAAAAAGGGGATCAAGCATTCCTCCCTCTACAATCTCACTGAAATACAACCATCGCCAAAAGGTTTCTCCCAAGTTTGATGGCTCCTATAAGGTCCTTAAATGTATCAGTGAACCAATGGCTTACAAATTGGAGCTTCCTAACCACTCAAAAATTCATCCAATCTTTCATGTCTCCTACTTAAAGAAAGTAGTCGGGCCTAATTGTCATATTCAAACTAATCTGATTTCTTGGAAAATTCTTGATGTAATCTTTTAGAAGTGATGACTTATCAGGCTTAGGTAGCAACCTATCTATGTTATTGGTAAGGTTATGAGTTTGACCAAGCAAATTTAAAGCACCTAGAGCCAACCAAGTGGGTTGATTTCTAGCCATGTTATCTATGTGATGGTTATGTGATACATTGGCTTTGTTTTCAGATTCAAAATTAGTGTCTACACAATATTTTGAGGTAGGAGTAGGGGTAGGGGGAATTTGATCCCAGGGTTCTGGAATTTTGTTAATAATGTGAGAGGTTAAATCTAGAAGGATCCATACATGGGATTCTTCTTTTGTTTAAGTTAATACTCTTTGAGTCATCTATGTTGAGATAAGAGGATGAAAGGTTTGGAACTCTTTGGTTGGAATAGAAAATTGATATTTAATTTTCATTGCAAGATAATTATCATATTTCGATTCAAGTGAGGTTGTAAAGGTATTCCATTCTTGAATTATACCTTTGTTTCTTAAAAATTTAGTTATATACTTGATGTTTGCACTCGTGGTCGCAAGTCCTCTTCACTTGTTGGTTGGTTGGGTTGTAAATTGTGATTGCTCATGTCAACAAACAATCCATGCAAATTACCTAAGTTTTCAACCATACATGGTCAACCCTCCTTCTAGCACCAAAACATTGAAAAAAACAAATGTCCACTATCAAC
>ML781226.1:283783-309276 GCA_009831015.1 Picea engelmannii
GGTCTTGTGGATTTGATTGAGATCGGTCTACACTGAAACAAAACAATGCCAATGGTGTAAAGAGCTGGGAAGCATATTGTTATATTGGGAAGCCTATTGTTGTTTTTCTCATGTATAAGAAAGTAATAATTAAAACAACCATCTTTATCTCGATTACAGATTCTGTCCAGCCAACATAAGTAAAATCAACAAAAATTTTCTGATGGATAAGAAAGTAATAATTAAAACGACAATCTTTATCTCGATTACAGATTATGTCCAACGAACAGAAGTAAAATCAACAAAAGTAAACTGTTGACTTTGCTCCATGTTCTTTGTGACAAAAAGATGTTAGCTTGATATAGATCACAGGAAAAGTTAACACCATGATGCCTCTTCAAAATTCCAATGGTAATAAACGTGCATTGAACTTTTCCAAACACAATACAACTTTGTTCAATTGAGAATCACCACTCAATTGTTGTAGATAACGGATGGCATTGTGCCAAAGGTAAAGCATAATCAAATATACAAACAAAGCATTGATATCACCAAACGATACTTACTTATGGAATGGGTGTTGTGCTATTAATTTCTTGCAGAGAACGTAAGCGTTGCACCGTTTGTGCCTGTACAGAATGGTAATATGGTGTCCTTATGTTTGTCTCCTAAAAAGTCACCTCAGAGGACAGTTCTTCCTTGGATGTTGAATTTAGTGCAATGCAACATAACAACTTATTACAATATACATCCTCTTTTTTGGTATGAAGACTCTAAAAAAGGAACCCCTTGCTATGATAAAGGAACCCTACAAACTCCATTACCCCCTTAGACCATTTTCTCAAGTCATAATCATTTGAAGGGAGGCATTTCCACCATGCTATATGACTTGTTTAAGAGCAGATAAAGAGATACCATGGGAAGGAAAGTACCTCTAATTGGCCTTAACCATTGTTGAGGCATAAAAACCTCGAATTCTAAGAAATGAAACGATGCTCCAAACCAATAATTAAAGACCTAGACCTTATTATGCATGGAGGGGGCCATTAGCAATGGAAATAAATAGATGAATCACCCCATATGCATGATCTCCGCCTAGTTTTTTATTTTTTCTTTTTAAATTATGTGGGCTAATTTGCATAATATTATGTCATTGATTTATATTTTAGTTATTTGTACAATTAATTTTACTTATGTGTATTCACTTGTTAATTTTTTTACTTTGAAATATGACTATTTTTAATTATAGATTTTATGAACATCAAGAAATTAATGGTGGCAGGGGACTCTAAGGTTACTATAGATTGGATAAGTGACAAAGCTAAACTAGAGATAATCTACCTTAGCCAATGGAAGGATAAGATTAACAACTTAAAGCAAGGCTTTGAAACTTTAAACTTCATGCTGACAGCCTATCCAAGAAAGATCTAAAGACCTAGACCTTATTATGCATGGAGGGGGCCATTAGCAATGGAAATAAATAGATGAATCACCCCATATGCATGATCTCCGCCTAGTTTTTTATTTTTTCTTTTTAAACTATGTGGGCTAATTTGCATAATATTATGTCATTAATTTATATTTTAGTTATTTGTACAATTAATTTTACTTATGTGTATTCACTTGTTAATTTTTTTACTTTGAAATATGACTATTTTTAATTATAGATTTTATGAACATCAAGAAATTAATGGTGGCAGGGGACTCTAAGGTTACTATAGATTGGATAAGTGACAAAGCTAAACTAGAGATAATCTACCTTAGCCAATGGAAGGATAAGATTAACAACTTAAAGCAAGGCTTTGAAACTTTAAACTTCATGCTGACAGCCTATCCAAGGATATCTTTAGAGAAGACAAACTACATATCCTATAAGGTGACAATAATCAGAAATATTATAGGGAAAAAAAAGGAAAAAGACAAACAATGTACTCTCAGGATTCAGCTGGAACAGAACATGACTATTCTACACTTGGAAATCCGTTTATTGTAATCAGAAGTTTCATTTGATTCTAATAAGAATAACAGTGGAACTGTTTTTTTCGTGTGAAAAAAATAAAACATCTAATTTTTGTTGTTTGCATGTATAGTTCAAATGTTTTTTACAAAATTCCATTTTCATGCATGTGTTTGTTATTTATTATGTTAAACATAAAAAAAAATAAGGTTTAGAGATATCAAAGAACTTTTTGGAAATAGACATTTGAAAGATTTTTCAAGAAACTTGTTGTTGATGAGAGCAACTCGCAAACTAGGTTGTCTAAGTAGATGGAATCCCAATACACTTATGATGCATCTTCCCCCTCCACATCAAAGGGCGACATGTGGTTACATGAAATAATATTGAAGGGAAACAACATATAGAATTTGATCCCTAAGAATTAGACATTTACAGATGGAATTGTTCTGGGACATGGTCATCATAATGCATTATCTAAAAACATTAAAGCCATAAGATTTCATTCAATTTCACTCCATTCTTAATGTCTCAAGTTGGATTTTACTTGAGATGTACAAATATAATGATAGTCTACTAAAATAAAATAACAATGTTCTAATTGGATATTTAAAAAATGGATACAGAAGTTGGATTTTACTTGAGATGCACAAATATAATGATAGTCTACTAAAATAAAATAACAATGTTTTAATTGGATATTTAAAAAATGGATACAGAAGGTTCTAAGAAAACCATTAACTTAAACAAAATTTTATTGTTATATGAAGTGTTTAAGTTGGGTTTTACTTGAGATGCACAAATATAATGATAATCTCTTTTTTTTTTTTTTTTTCTTCAGCAGAAAAAAATTATTCAATTATATTAAAAAATATAATATGTTCTCACAACTCATTACATCAACTGAAATGAAGGAGTTGGCCAGGGGTGTCTTTCTCCTACAATTGAACTATCCAATTGGATGGAAGAAGAGTTGCGCTACAAGTAAAGACGAAAATAAAACAACAGGTCAGAAAAGTAGAGAGGTGATGATTAGAAGAGAATATCGAGAGGGTTGCACCAAGGAACCAAATAAAATTGAGAATATTGAGGCTGCCTACAAGGACTGATGGCACTAGACTTAGAAAATTTTGATCACATGTGAGGGACCCTCATGGCCATCCAACCATTGGTTGTAGGTAATCAGGCCTGCAATTTTTTGAAGTGTTGTCTTAGAAAGCAGGTCTGCATCTCTATTGAATACTCACAAGACATGAGTGAAGACGAGTTTCTTAAATTTGCGTTGAAGTAATCTGATACGATCCATCCAAGCCAGGAGAGTAATTGATTGAAGCTTGCCACTGTGTTTCAACCAATCTATGATAACACTGGAGTCATCGATCAGTTGGAGGTGATCAATATTTAGTCTTGTGGCCAAGTGTGTCATAGCCCAAGCACCCAATAGTTTATCCCTTGTGTTGGTGCCCGGGCCACAGCTGAAAGTCCATCTTTAAATCGAGTTTCTATTTGTTCTTACCAGACCACCCACTCCATTCAACGTTCCACAACGTTGGGCTGCACCATCAAACCACCCACTCCACTCAATGTTCCACAGCGTTGGGCTGCACCATCAAACCAACCTGTAGGTATATCCTCTACTATGGGTGAGCTTATTAAATTATTTTTTTTTCACTTAACTAATTGGATATATTCCTCTCCACAACTAGTAAAATAACAATGCTCTGAGTAAATATGATCATTTT
This sequence comes from Picea engelmannii, assembly GCA_009831015.1. NCBI lineage: Eukaryota > Viridiplantae > Streptophyta > Pinopsida > Pinales > Pinaceae > Picea > Picea engelmannii. Next base: position 287,462 of record ML781226.1, read on the forward strand.
TATTCAAGCTTAAAAAGTGAAGAGGGAAGGTTTGAAAAAAAACATTAACTTAAGAAAAATCTTGTTAGTCCCTACTGGAAGGCCTGAGACTATAGCAATGAGTTCATCATTGACTTGATATTAGTTTAGGGTTGACTTTAAAAATTTTCAGAAATTATAATGTGTAACTTAGTAAATTTGTATTCATATATATATATATATATATATATATATATATTTGTTACAATTTTATTGGATCATAGGTTTGAAGTGTTATTGGCAACTTCACTTCTTCTCATGTTTTAAATAATGTTTAAAACACTTCTTCCAACTACCACCCTTAACTCCTGTACTTTTCCATACAATTTGAATTAATCAATCCTGTCCACGTTTCCAAAATCACATGGCTTGAGCTGATACGAATCTGAGTTATGGGCTTGAGTTATGGGCTCGAGCTGTGCGCAGACTTGGGATCTGAAGGTTTCTCTTGTTCTCATCCGATTGGATTTGAAGGTTCACGACACTACCAGGCGATGGCCCATCCCCAAGCCCTCCATCTCTCTTCGCAATTTTAAGCAGTTGTATGTTCAGGATTCCATCGAGGACGACGAAGCCGAAGGCATGGGCGATAATGGCTACGCCAAGGAAGAAGACAAATGCCCTTTTGATCCCAAAATCAGCGAAGAAAATAAGTGGAAAAGAGAGCAAGAATGCGTTGATTACGACAAGGAAATCAAATGCCCTAAGACCACAGCAGGTCACCAGCCAGATGCTCTGGCTCAAATGTATTGTGATGATTCAGTCATCCCTAAAAATGCCATAGATCCAAAAAGGGCCTCGGATTGACCCGGACCCCAGGATTCAGGCTCTGTGCAAGAGGAGAAGCTTCCAGAGGCTACTAAGCCCATTCAAGAGGTAGCTAACTATGTTTTATTTTCATTGTTTAATTGTTGGAATTGCTGCAAGAAACATGCTCCGGAGGGAATTCCAAGAGCTTTCATGTAATGCTGTCACCTCCTATTAAGGATTTTTGGCTCTGATAAGGTTGACTTTACTGTTTAGCACATACCCCTGTTTTGTAGGCTTTCACAACACTGATTTCAAATTTTCCTGCTCAAAAAATCTCAATGTTAATTGTGTTGCAATGTTTGTTGTTGTTATTGTTCCCACAACAACTAATTACTATTCCTGAAATTCGGAATCACGAGTGGTTTTTAAAGAATTTACCTGCAGATTTGCGGACCTTGACGTCGATAGCAGTGGGGAGTTCCTATGTGCTTTGTATTATTATTATGTTTTAAGGGTTTTGCAGTTGCCTCCATTGCAGCACGATAACAATATTATGATGGTTTTTTTTCTGAGACTTCACTTCTGCCAGGCCCTAACTCAATTATGAAGGCATAGTAGAAAATTATCACATCTTAAGTGGGCTAGAGATGTGCTCCAGCTTAGATTACATATACAGTGCAAGTTGATCATTGCTATGAATTTCTAGATCCTGGGCTTTTCAGATTTCAATAATCCAATCTGTTAATGGTCCTCAAGTTCTTACAATCAACGTTACTTGCTGTAGACTTATACATGAAGGTTGGGAAGAATTTAGTCTCTTTTTAATTGGATAGTCGATCTTCCCAAAGCGAGTCAAAGAGCGGGTTCTCTTCACATTTTCTCTGGTCGGCCTGATTCACGTTCATTATGCCATGTTGAAGCTACTTGACGTGTGATTTTGAAAGGATTCTTAGCCGATTGTTGATACTAAAATGTGCATTTGTCAAACCAAAGTGTATAGCAGTATCAATTCGAAATGATGTGCTTCATTGATTAGCTGTCCTTCCCTCGTAGCCCTCCTTGGTGCATGCAGTAGCCCGTGGTTAGGGAACCCCCGCTTACAGAGGTCACAAAGTAGCTATTATACCGGCAGGCTGGCTTGCCCTACCCGTGAGCTCGACCGGGCCGACCTTTCTCCATTCATTAGGGCTTCCGACTATGACGACAACAACTATATTCCTTTCTGTCGAGCGACCATGAGAAGGAGTTCAGATCGAGCAGTCCCAATTAATAAAAATCTTTCAGATTTCAATAATCCAATCTGTTAATGGTCCTCAAGTTCTTACAATCAGCGCTGCTTGTTGTAGACTTATACATGAAGGTTGGGAAGAATTTAGTTTCTTTTTAATTGGATAGAACTTATATTCAGGATGTTCTGGAAACGTTGAGAATTACTACTGAACTCTATTATTTATATTCTCAATTCATGTCAAATCTTGGTATTAATTAGTTTGTGCATTTTTTATTTGGAGGGAGTGATGCAATGCATCCATGAACAACAAAGAAAAGGGTTCTCATTGTGTAGACAAAGTCCCTACTAATTGCAGAACTGTCTAAATCTTCACGCATTCCATCTAATTATTTTCTTTCAAGGAAGATTAATGATCAGCGTGTCTAACACTAGTGTAATGTTTATGGTGTGGAACTTTGGAATGTATCTCTACTAGTGGCTATATTCATTGGGCTTGAAAACCTTGTTTTAAATCCAAAGCATTGCTTCAGTTAGTTCCATAATTTGCCTGACATGTTGTCATTATATTGGTTGCTTTACATTTGCTAAATTGCTTCGTGGTCTTTATGGGTTATAGTTATACGTATTCTTGAATGCAATTAGATGTTTTGCTAACGAATGCTTCTTGGCACATTCAAGTGTATATTTGGTTAATATGCTAATAATTTTATTACAAATGGATTGGTTTTATAATGTAAAATTTGAGGCAGATCAACCATTTAGCTTACGGTTTATTATACATTTTGAATAAAAAATAACCCTCAATTATTATCTTTTCACAAAAAATATTCATTACTTGTGCATTTAGTTATATTTTCATTGTTCAACACGTGTTTCCCAATTAACTCCCAACTAACTCGACAGGGACTGCGTTGCCATGCAACCCTTGTTGATATATGTAGTGTTTCACATTAACATAATGATAAAGTGGACAATATAATATACTCATAACAAAACTATTATAAAATATTTATAATAACAATAAAATAATTATTAAAAAAATAATTATAACAACAATAAAATAATTTGAAATATAAATAATTATATAACAAAACTATTATAAAATATTTATAATAACCATAAAAAGAATATTAAAAAAATAATTATAACAAAAATAAAATAATTTGAAATATAAATAATTATATAATGAAATGCAAATAACTAAATAACGAAAGTATACCAATTTTAAATAATATGTATTTTTTTTAGTGTTATTCAAATAAATATACAATGAATTATATTTTGAAACTCGCAACTTATAAGATAAAGAACATATAATATAATGAATATATAATGAATTATATTTTAAAATTCACAACTCACAAGAGAAAGAATTATATAATAGAAAAAATAATCTATTTAGAATAAGAATTCACCAATTTATATTTATATTTTATTTTTAAGTTATCATTAATATAATTATATGTTGTAAAATGTCTAATCATATAGTTAATTTTAAAAATTCATTAAATTAATTTTTGAAAACTTATAAAGTCTAATTAAATAGTCATATTCAATGTTATAAAATGTATTAGCATAATATTTCTTTTTTTTTTCTTTATAATTTTTGTCATCAAAACATTAGAAAATACAAAGTAGTGAGATTTTCTTATTTTTGTGTTTATTAGTTTCTATATATGATTATAGATTCATATATATCTATTTTTTTTAATAAAAATATTTAATAATTTGATATCACAAATCTATTTATTTAATAAATAATATATTAATCAAATTAATTTATTTCATAAATAAATAGAATAATTGATTATTAGAATAAATAATTTTCATTTTATGTTATGACAAATGAAATTTTTAAATAGTAAATTTGCTTTATAAAAAATAAAATCTTAATATTTTAATATATATATATATATATATATATATATATATATATATATATATATATATATATATATATATATATTTTTCTTATATGGTCTCAACTAGATTGCACCTGTATTATACCCAAAATTAAAACATTGTTGATGAAACATTTTGTATTATCTAAAAGAATTAAGAAATTGTTGATGAAACATTTACACATTTTAATTTTCTCTCCCAAGGTAAAGTAAATTAATTTCACTATAGTTATTATTAATAATTTTTTTTTTTTTTAAATTACACAATTTAATTTTATTTGTCTGAGATAAAATAAGTTTCACTAAAGTTGAAGTTAATAACTTTCCACACAACAACGAAAAGTAAAAATATTAATAAAAAAATCTTTTCAAAATGAAAAACCATGCACAAGTAAAACAAAAGTATACTTAACTTAAAAAAACAAACAATAAGAATTAAGTATAAACAAAATGATATTCGTTTCATAGAAACAAAGTTGTTAGATTTTAGTGAATGTTAATCATCATCATATTAAAAATGAAATTTTCAATTGAAAAAAATTTATATTAAAAATTACCAAAAATAAATGTTGAAAGATAATAACTTTTGAGTAATTTAAATCGAAAATCTAAAATGAAGGGAAATCGTATTAATGGACTTGCTTATGGTGTAATGGAAAATACCAAATTGATTTGGTAGGCCCTAACATGTGGAAAATGTTTATTTTAATTTTATTAATGTTATTTAATCAACATCGGGTAGAGAGTTGATAGTAGTGTGGGTTAAGAATTTATTGATTTGGTAGGCCCTAACATGTGGAAAATGTTTATTTTAATTTTATTAATGTTATTTAATCAACATCAGGTAGAGAGTTGATACTAGTGTGGGTTAAGAATTTTGTCTATTGTTTATGTTCATTTAACTAATGTAGCAATGATAATATTTTTTATAATATTTTTTTGGGAGAGTTAAATATATCACTTTATTTTGGGGAAATTTGAATAAAAAAATATTTTTTTGGGACCTAAATATATCACTTTATTTTGGGGAAATTTGAATTTTGGTGTAATATCATTACATATACTTTAATCGATGAAAGTTTTTGAAAGAAAGGTAATACACTCTTAGTGGTTTGATTTGGTAATACATGCACAAATGGACACCCTCACTCTACAACATCAGAAATGCATTCCCAAAGGATGTTTCACATGCATAAATGCACGCTCTCACCCCCTTCCCACACATTAATTCTTTAGGGATTTTCATTGTTTCACCCATGTTCCTTTAACACATGTCACATTTAGTTACAAATGTACATTAGTCTTTTTTCATGCCATCCCGAAAGAATGAATGATTAACCTACTCATACGTTTTCTCAAAGCCATATTGACCCATGGTGGGGAGGAATGAAATTCCACTAAAACCCTTGATTTTAAAGAAAAAATGTGCACCAAAAGATACATCTTTTAGACCTTAATGTGTTATGTCAAAAAGTAAATCCTGCAGGGGGTTTAGATACTCCTATAGCTAATGGAGGAGTTGAAAAACCTTGGCATCAACCAATTATTCACAACATACCTTTAGAATCTGATTTGGCACCGATAAGGAGAAGGAAAATAGGGACCCTTTTCATATTTATAAGACATGGCATGACCACCACATTATGCTTTCCCTTCTTGCGTATGATTTCATAACCATAGCCCAACATCGTGGTGACCCACTTTTCCTACCCTGGTGAAGACAATGTTGTTCCAAAACATATTTTAAGATACAATGGTTTGTCTTGATCTAACAAATTCACCCAATTAGGTAAGGTCACAACATATCTACTGCATAAAGTATGGACATCAATTATTTTTCATATGTAGATTTTCCCAAGCTTTTATCATATAATTGTTTATTGGTGATCACCAATGGATGCCCCTCTTGCATCAACAATGTTGGGAAATGTATTTATCAAATGCATCACATTCTAGGAAGAAAGTCTTATCAAAGTTTGGCACTACTAAGATTGGAGTAGAACACATAAATTACTTTACGGCATGAAAGCAATGCTCAACTGCATCATTCCATATGAAGGTATTCTTTTTTAGAAAAGATGTTAATGGGATTATAGTTCTACCATAGTTTTGAACAAATTTCTTATAGTATCCAGTAAGGCCAAGGAACCCACACAAACTTTTGAGTGCCTGGGTGGAGCCATCTGACATTACCTCAAATTTCTTAGAGTCAACTCACACCCGTTCTTGACTTATAATGTGACCCAAATATTCCACTTTGGGAGTGTCTAAATAACATTTCGAACATTTGATGATGAAGTGGTTAATTTAGAGTAACCGTAATGATTGATCCATTTGTAACACATATGTCTCCTAGATTTTGTTGTAGATCAAAATTTTATCAAAGAAGACAAGAAAAAAGTTTTTAAAAAATTGTTGAATGATCTTGGAGGCTTTGAAAAGTGGAGTGAGCATTGCAAAGACAAAAATACATCACCATAAACCCATAATGTCCTTTATGGGTGTGGAATACATTCTTATAAATATATAATTCTGTCATTCAAATTCGATGATAACCAAAACAAAGTTCAAGTTTATTGAAGAACTATGTATCATGAATCTCATTCAATAGGTTGTTAATGATGGGAATTGGGAATTTATCTTTGATTTCCAAATGATTAAGTGCTACACATTATTTTCATCATCCCTATGACCGTTAATGATGTAAACCTATATGTTTCCTTCAGAGGGGTCAGTGGCCCGAGTTCCTGAAGAAATAAGGGAGAAGAACTTTTCCTGAGAAAAAAAGTTGCATTTTCCTTTGTAAAAACCCTATTAAAGAGGATTTTTGCATGTTTCACTATAGCTAGGGTGTAAAAATGCCTGATTTTCGTAGGCTACACCATAGCTAGGTCTCGAAGTGTTCGTAGGTTACTATATAGGCAGGGTGGAAAAATGCTCATATGCGGGAAAAACGAGCATCTTCTCGATGCTTCTAGAAGGAGAAACTTCCATGGTGAGGTGGCATACGAATGGTTTGGATTTTAATCGCTTTCATGATTTAGTGGGATCATCCTAACCTCCTCACCTTATCCTCTTCAACTTATAAAAGGAGAGGAGGTGTCATGGAGAAGGTTAGCTTTTTGGATTAGCTTGGATTGGATTGAGCTTTGGAGATTGTTAGCTTGGCTAGATGAGCCACTTTGTCAAGATAGATTGTGAATATTATCAGATCGATGCTCTCAGAATTCTTGGACTGGAAATATGTGGAGAACGAAGGATAGTTGGAAGGGACCTTACGATATCAAGGCCATGGTTGTAATCTCTCTTTCACATTTAATATGATACAACAATATGATTATTTCCTATAAAGCCTGTTGTGTTTTATTGTATGATTCCTTGATCACATACATAGGTTTATATTGAGTTTATGCTATTACTATCACTTTGGTTGGTTGTGTACTTTTTTAGGTTCATCATTGTATGATCACTGGAATGGAGCTAGGATGGCGATGGCGAGAGGAAGCGACATTTAAACGGTATGTCACCTATCCCTCTTTAGTTAGTAAATTCAATATCTAAAACTTAAGGAAAGCGTTATGTTCTGGTGTGTTTTGTTCTAGATCTAGGTGGATCTAGGGAGATCAGTTAGTGTCTACACCTACCGATTTATCCAATAACAAAATTGGCGACCATACTGGGGAACAAATTGTTTCCTAGTTAGTCTAGTTTCCCTTGCTTTGATTGGTTGATTTCCAGTCTCTGAGTCTGTGGGAGATCCATCCAGACTCTCTGGATCTGAAAGTTCACTTAGACTCTTTGTCCTTTTTCCAGATTCCTTTTGATTACAGACATTCCTGCACTTCACCTGTATACTGCCTGCGAAAAACTTTGATTTTCGCACCTCATTGTTTAAACCAGTGCGACATTTTCGCACCCTACCCATTGCTAGCCTGCAAAAACTGTTGATTTCTGCACTGTAATATACTGCTGGCTTGCGAACTTGTTTGTAATTTTTTTTTGGATTGGGTCTTGTTATCTTTTGATGCCCAATTTTGCTTTGATCAGCTGGATTGAACTTTTGGAGCTTATATTGATCTGTTTACAGTCTGCTTGACATTTTTTGAGTTGCTTTTAGCCATCTTTTCTTTGTTTGGTTTTGAAGGATTAACCTCTTGCTTTGAGTGTCTTTCAATTAAAAAGCGCATGTTTTCTTTAGAATTGTTTAGGGAAAGATCAAATTTCTTCTGAATAGTTCACTTTAAAAGAAAACTTTTAGTTTGGGTTTCTTTGTTTTAAGAAAGTTCATTATTTCTTTTAGTGAAATTTTTGAAACAAAAAGATTTAATTTCTGCTTTATATTAGATTGGGGGCATCCTTGCATTTGAAGTAGCGAAATTGCATGATTCTTGGCATTTTTTGGTCTTAAATTCTGACAAAAAATTCCCCCTCATGTCCAGGGGGGCCATGAATCGTGTATTGGTGTACAATCTATTTTGCTCATTTCTTAAAGATATTGATATTGATGATTTTTTCTTTTAAATGTTGGGACATTGTGCATCCGGGAATGATAAATTTTTTCTCCTTCTCGTAGCATAGCTCTCATCGAAATGAAAAGATTGCATCTTCATCTCTTTGCATAACTTTCGAGTCGGTCAAAACACCATATTTTCCACGCCATCTTCCTTTTGAGTAACAACAACCTTAAAAATAAAGCGCTTATAAAAATTGATTAGACGCTTTTATATTTTTTGGTAGAAAACCTACACTAGATTAGTTGTAGGGCTTTGAAATAGGTGTGAAAGATAACTTTCCAAAGCTGCAAACAAAGATAGTATCTTGTGATAGGGAGAGTTAAATCCACTTACTGCATTTTGTCCTGGGAATTCCTTCTCACACAAGGTTCAATCATGAGGTCACATTAAGACTAGTAGAGTTACTCACCCTGCTTTGTTGGTCTTGGTGTAGAGATTGCACGTATTATGGGGGTCACTTGAAGGTATACCCACAATGATGAGTGGAAGCCTTTCGATTTTATTTCGGGCTAGATACCCTGCCTTTGCGCATGGATCAGACTGTTGGTTGTTTCCCCATGCATCACTATAGTAATTGGTAACCTTAGTGGCCTATCTCTCTAGGCTCTTTACACGAGGTGACTGTGGAGGGGAAAGTCTTCACGGTACCTAGAATCGGCGTTGGCCAAACTCACTCGGGCTCCTTGGAGGGTATACCCACGATTATGTGTGGGAGCTTGCACCAGGGTGTAAGTCCGTTAAGCAGCTTGTCAATGTAAATTTTCCACCCTCTCTATCTCAACCCCTTCTCACTTTGTTCCTGTGATGTTGGATTTCACCACCAACTAATGTGCTCATTGTGAGAAGGTTTTGTTTGCTTGCTTGCTTACTAGATTTTTAGCGTGTGTTGTTTGCTTTCCCTAGTGGACTCCAGGTTGGATTTTTATTTTTAATGGCATCAGTTCCCGAAATGACCAATGAAGGAACCTGTTTGCCCAGGGAACCTTTTGTTTTTCCTTCTTACAGAAACATTGGTCCTCCTCACATCGCTACTTTGAGCCTTCTAGGTCTCACGATTGGATTGTCGGTGTGGCTCTTTTCCACTCAGGTAATCCCGAATGCAATAAGTGCTTTGGTCATAAACACTTTCTCCCAAGAAAATCAACCTCATGTTGATCCTTCGCCTTCTTCACCAGTAAGACCTTCTTCACCTTCTTCACTTGCAAGGTCTTCTTCCATTTCATATTCTTCGTCGAGTGAAAACTCTCAAGATGGTAACTCGATGAATAAGAAGAAGAAGAAAAGGAAGAAGAAGAAGAAGAAAAATAAGCAAGGATCCACACTTCCAACGACTACCAAATGTGTTGGAAAGAAATCAATTATTGTTGATCATGCTGGGAGTGTTGGTGATGTCAAGATCACCCAAACAACCTGTAAGCCCAAGTACCCTTCCAGGCTTTGTAAGGGTATCCATCTTCTTAAGGATTTCCCTGGTCTATTCAAGTTTATATAAGCATGGTCTACACACCCTCGCCAACCCATGTAATTAGCCTCTGAACAACATGTTGATGACCTCCCGTCAAATAGTCACGATATAGTTTGGAAGAAGAAAATTCGAGCTAGGTTCCCGTGTATGTTATGCAAAGGGAGTCATCTAACTCACCTTTTCCCTCATATGGAAGAAACCTCGAAATTCCTAGAAGACATACCTGTTTCATAGCCTCAACTTCCAGCCACTTATCGTAAGCTTACTCTTGACCCCCCTATAGTTGATGGAATGATCACTCTGGTCCCTTCACCGATCAATCTGATTGCTCATGTCGTCAATCTGGTCACGTCCTTAGTTGAGCTAGTTGACAAAGTGATCAATCCGATCCCATCCTCAGTCGATCCCACTCTCCCTCTAGAGAGTGAAACCCAAGCGGTCGATCCATTTCCGTAGGTCGACCCCATTCTCTCCTTGGAGAATGAAACCCAAGTGGTTGATCCAATCTCGCCATCGGTCAATCCTACTCTCCCATTCGAGAGTAAACCTGATACTTCCCACATTTTTCTTGTTGATACAGACTCTACCGTGCCGAGGGGTATTCCTCCTTCTCCCGTGGAACCCCCTACAAGTAATGAGACCATCCTTTTTAATTGGGGTGTGCTAACTGGACCTCGTCTTCCCTCTCACATTCCTTTCCAGATTACAGTATAGGTTTTTGGTTGGGACGTTCCTCAAAAACTGATAGATGAAGGTGTGTTCGTTAGTATTTTGTCCTCTTTTTCTTGGCAAGCTATGAGTTGTCCTCAGCTTGCCCTGGTTACGCAGAATTTGTTTGCTTTTAACAGAAGAACCAGTCAACCTTTAGGGACCCTTCATCAGTTTCCTGTAACTTTGGGAGGGAAAAACGTATTTATTGATGTCATGGCAATCCAAGACCCCTTGAATTTTTCTTTACTCCTTGGGCGGGATTATGTCTATGCCATGATAGCTATTGTGTCCACTCCTTTTCGCATGATATCTTTCCCTCACGATGGAAGAATGGTGACTATTGATCAACTTTCATTCATTGGTCCTAACTGTATTACATCCCTAAATGGTTCCTATATGCAGACGGTATCGCCCCCGCCACATGTTAATTATGTGGTGTTGTCTCCCATGACTTCAACTTCCGATGACCTAGATTCGGTAGTTGATATGGTTATCTCTTCGATAGGGTCTTTAGAGTTTGATATCCTTACCCCTATCATGAACCTCGACATGTGTTCCTTCCAGAGTGTGTTTCTTACGTCAAGTGAAGATCTCCTGAAAGCCATGACCGAGTTTTGTCCCTTGACATGGTGTTCTTCCAGAGCATTGTCCTCTTGGAAGCCACGATCAAGAAGAGCTTCGAGCATGATTTTATTATTTCAATCTCGTTAAAAAATGAAACCATCCTCGAGCATGATTTTCTGATTTCAAGCTCGTTAAAAAATGAAACCAACCTCGAGCATGATTTTCTGATTTCAAGCTCATTAAAAAATAAAACCAGCTTTGAGCATGGTTTTCTGATTTCAATCTCATTAAAAAATGAACCCAGCTATGAGGATAGTTTTTTGCGTCTCTGTGGCAACCTCGTTAAAAAATGAAACAGAGGTTACGAGCATAGTTCTTGTTTCTATGTCAAGCTCGTTGAAAAATGAAATAAAGGTCTAAAAAACCCCCAAGAGTCATGAGCATAGTTCTTCTCCTGTGTCAAGCTCGTTAAAAAATGAAACAACTTCCCCCTCTTTGTTTGAGTCAAGTCCTTCGTATAGTATTTGAAGCTTCATTTCATTCTCCTTTTTAGTTGGACGAGATGAAGCTTGGGGGGAAATACTTTCAGCCTTTGGACTTCATGTTGAAGTAGAGCCGCTAGTTTCTTAAGCTGGGGGCTAAGTACCAACCATCCCTGTGTTATGCGTTGGGAAGTCCAAGCATATTTTTCTATGGTTCAAGCTTGTGTAAAAATGAAACCACTTACCTCAAACATAGTTTCCTTTGGTTCAAGCTTGTGTAAAAATGAAACCAGGTCCATGCATAGTTTTGTTTTGTTTTAAATCTTTCGTAAAAATGAAAACAATCCCGAGCTTAGTCTTTGTTCTTTCTCATGCTCGTAAATACATGAGAATAAGTTACCGAGCTTAGTCTGTGTTCTTTCTCGTGCTTGTAAATCAATGAGAATGTAACCGATTATGCTTTTATCACTTTTTCAAAGTCGTAAAGGTTATACGAAAAAGGAACTCACTAGAGTTCCCTTTAAGATCTTTTTAGACTCTCTAAACATGAAAAGATTGATGAGCGATCTCGTTCTTTTCACACTCATCAAATTATTTGAAGAAAATGTCCATTGAGTGATAGTTTATCTCTTTTTCGGTCTCATCAGACTAATTTACAAAAAAGGAACTGAGAGATTTCTCTTTAAGTGTTTTTTAGACTCTATAAACATGAAAAACCCCTGAGTTTTCTTTCTTTGGACTCATAAAACAAACATTGAAAGGCCTATGTGGGACCGAACCACTCCTTCCTAGGGTTCATTAAACATACTTCGAGGGACTCATCCAAAGGATGAGATTAAATTTCAAGCATATGTTATCCTCCTCAAGCATGTGTAAAAATAAAGAGGTACTCGCCAGAAATGGTGGGGGGGAATTTGGGAAAGAAATGTGTCCAAACCTATATTACATGGAAGAGTCGCTTTTGAACATGACACCCTTTCACTTGCCTTGTGTCTAGGTTGGAAAATATGCTTGTCTCTTGATCATACTCCTTATAAGATTACCTGTTGGTCTGTGATCCCTGTTTTTGAGTCAGTATTTCCAAGATAATTGTTGTGTCGTCAATATGTTCAAAGAGAAGTTCAACCCGTAAATCCTTCTATTGCGTCAGCCATTTATGTAGTCCTTAAGACTTTATGCAGTCCTTAAAACCTTCTATTGTTTCAGCCATCCCTGAGTCAGTCCTGAGTTACTGGTTACTCTGATGTACATCAAATATTTTTACCCGTTTCGTGTCATTGATTGGGGATACATTAAGGCCCTCCTGTGATGAGTCTTTTCTAGTCGACTTCAACTCATTATCCAGGGATTAGACTTAGAAAATAATTGGTACCTTGGAACTTGCATGCCTCAATGGTAGGTTTCCTCACTTTCGACAATGGGTTTTCATTATTGATCCCTGATCGGGAGATTTCACCGAGTGTTCGACTTCAGTTCATTAATTCACATTCGTTGGATTGTACTAGTGTACCTTGGGATTCATTGATATTAATGGTGATTTCCATCGCACTTGTCAACGGTATACACTAATGACTGGTAATCAAGTGGTTTTTACCATGTTCGACTTCGACACATGTATTCGCGTTGTTAGACTCATACTATAGAGTGGTGGAGATGAAGACCCTGGATATTTTCTGACAGATTCAGGTTGCGTTCGAGTATTTTCAGTTTGTACTGTTGCATAGATCCACATTGTATGTCTCGTGGCTATGTTCAAAATTGAGTCTTTAACACATAGATCCACAATGTATTTTTGGTGGCTATGTTCAGATTTGAGTCATATTGGCATGGATCTATAGTGTATGTTTGGTGTCCATGACCTGTCTTACTTGACATGGATCTTCACATGTCGACATTTATGCTCTAAGTCATTTGTATTATGAGTATGGGAATGCCTACCTCAGTGATGATATATTATTGTACTGTATTTCCTTGTTTGTTGGCAAGTTTCTGACCGACTATTCCTTATTCCCTACACACACTCGACAAAGTATTTCAGCTATCACATTGTTCTAACTTCATACTTTGGGGGGCTCTCTGTTACACATTATTTTCATCATCCCTATGACCATTAATGATGTAAACCTATCTGTTTCCTTCAGATGGGTCAGTGGCCTTAGTTCCTGAAGAAAGAAGGGAGAAGAACTTTTCCTGAAAAAAAAAGTTGCATTTTCCTTTGTAAAAACCCTATTAAAGAGGATTTTCGCATGCTGCACTATAGCTAGGCTAGGAAAATGCCTGATTTTCACAGGTTTCACCATAGCTAGGTCTCGAAGTGTCCGTTGGTTGCTATATAGGCAGGGTGTGAAAATGCTCATATGTGGGAAAAATGAGCATCTTCTCGATGCTTCTAGAAGGAGAAACTTCCATGGTGAGGTGGCATCCAAATGGTTTGGATCCTACTCGCTTTCATGATTTAGTGGGATCATCCTAACCTCCTCACCTTATCCTCTTCAACTTATAAAAGGAGAGGAGGTGTCATGGAGAAGGTTATCTTTTTGGATTAGCTTGGATTGGATTGAGCTCTGGAGATTGTTAGCTTGGCTAGATGAGCCACTTTGTCAAGATAGATTGTGAATATTATCAGATAGATGCTCTCAGAATTCTTGGAGTGGAAGTGTGTGGGGAACGAAGAACAGTTGGAAGGGACCTTACGACATCAAGGCCATGGTTGTAATCTCTCTTTCACATTTAATATGATATAGTAATATGATTATTTCCTATAAATCTTGTTGTGTTTCATTGTATGATTCCTTGATCACATACATAGGTTTATATTGAGTTTATGATATTACTATCACTTTGGTTGGTTGCATTCTTTTGCAGGTTCATCATTGTATGAGCATTGGAATGAAGCTAGGATGGCGATGGCGAGTGGAAGCGATGTTTAAATGGTATGTCACCTATCCTTCTTTAGTTAGTAAATTCAATATCTAAAACTTAAGGAAAGTGTTATGTTCTAGTGTATTTTGTTCTAGATCTAGGTGGATCTAGGCAGATCAGTTAGTTTCCGCACCTATCGATTTATCCAATAACATTAAGAGTGTGGAATTTCAAACACACGCATCGGTTGCATTTTTTCTTTAAAACCATGACAATCAGAGAGGAGTAGGTGCTAGTACTACGACATATCACTCTAGCTTCCAATAATTCCTATATAATCTTTTCAATTTTATTCTTTTGGGCAAAAGGATGTTGATAAGGATGAAAATTGGGTATTTGACTACTATGAATTAGTGGGGTGCCATGATAATGTACTCACCTTAATTTATGTAATCAATCCCTACAAAAACCAGGCATCCACCCATAGAGTGCATAGAAATAGAGTACTAATTTTTAACTGAAATTCACCATTAAAAAATACCACAAGGGATTTACTACTACATGAAAATAAAATCATAAATAAAACTAGTGGACAAAACATAAAATATATTTATTAATTAAAATAGAAATTTATTACAACCATACTACATCTCAGAGAAATCTGGAACGATTCTTTCCTTTGTCTTTGACGATGCATTCGTTTTCCAGTTCTCTATGAATGCCCAATGTTATTCGCTCTCTATTCTTCTGTTTTTTTTGTTCTTCCTGTGCGAGTTGCAACTAAAATCTTTCTATCTTTTCCTTCGCAATCGAATTGAACCGAACTCCCTCTATTTTTTCTTTTCTCCCCTTTATCTTTTTCATTTCTTTGGAAGTTGAACCGTTCAAACCCTTTAACTTCTCCAACCGTTTCTTGTTTTTCTTTTCTTGGGTAGTTACACGATCCCCTTTTCCAAAATTGTTTTCTAATTATTAAGTTAATGATATTTAATGATAGTGGTGACTTAAACAATTCATTTTTCCCTAACAAATTGTCCTACCACTTGTCATGATCTCTTTACCATACACATGGATTTTAAAATGCATAATATGTAGCTTTAAAATACACTCACGCATGTTGCAACAACTGTGTTGTGACAACGTGCTGCAACAATTGTGTTGCGGTAACATGTTGCAACAACTGTGTTGTAGGAACTGTTTCAGCACAGTGTTGCAACAGTTGTGTTGTAGGAATTGTTTCGGCACAGTGTTGCAACAACTGTTATAACATGTGTTGCAACAATTGTTTCAACTCAATGTTGCCGCAACTTTTACAACATGTGTTGCAACAACATAAACATGTTACAACAATAGGAATTTGACACTTATTCATTCCTATGATTTATAAGCTTAAAATTGAAATATTTTTTTGGGTTGATGCACATTGCTTGAGGCCAAATATGTTCCTACATCAGACATCCTTGGTAAGAAAAACATGATCCCCAATTCATGTGGATGCAACTATAGATCCAACAGAGGATGAATATCCTTACAGGCACTCTAAATCCTTTTTCAAAAACTCACAATGCATCTTCAGAACCCTTGTTTCTCCACTTGACTAAATATTACAAATATTCTTTATTTTGGGTCTTCTTGTGAATCCTCTTCGCCAAAAGTTTCCTCCAAAAATTCCCAAGAAATCTCGTATCTCAGTCATAAGTGATACTTCTTGGCAGCCCATGTAATATCACAAACTCTTTGAAAAATAAAACAACAACTTTAGTAGCATCATTAGTTTTCTTGCATGGTATGAAATGTGCCATCTTCAAAAATATGTCCACTACAACCATCACAGATTCACGATTTCTCTTTGTCCTACGCAGTCCCAAAACAAAGTCCATACTAATATCTTCCTAAGGCCTCTCAGGTACTGGTAGTGGTGTATACAATCTTGTGTTTTTACTCTTTCCTTTGGTGAGTTGACAGATTATACAACACTCAACAAAATTATTAGCATCCTTGTTGATGCTAGGCCAAGAGTATCTTTCCCTCACCAATGTCGTGGTCTTAAAAATGCCAAAATGTCTACCTAAACCTCCACTATGTATCCTCTAATAAGATTCAACTGAAATGAGCTCTGTGGAATGCACAAACCTTGGTTCTTGAACAAGAAACCTTCTTGAAGATGAAAATCCAAATATGGTGTTTTATCAATGCTCCAAGGTGCTTTACATGCTTTCCAAGCCATTGGAAAATTTTCTTCCTCTACATACAATTATTTCCTACATTCCAAGCTAACAACTTCAACTGACAAAGTATTCAACAACATTGTCCTTTGGCTCAATGCATCTGCAACTATGTTTGACTTTCTAGACATGTGTTTCAAAATAAATGAATAACTTTGCAAAATCCTACCCATTTGGAATGCTTTTTATTTAACTTACCCTGACTATTGATGTAGTGCAACGCCTTATGATCAATAAATAATACAAACTCCTTTGGAAACAAGTAATGTCACCATTTCTTTAAGGATTGTACAACAACATAAAATATTGATCATAAACAAAGTACTTCTTCTTAGCGTCATTCAATTTCTCACCGAAGAATGCAAATATTCTTCCTTCTTGGCTCAAACCTGCTCAAATCACTTAACCACTTGCATCTCAGTCCACTTGAAAAACTTTATTGAAATCTTGAAGTGCTAAAACTGGTTGTTCAATTACCTTTTTCTTCAAATCTTCAAATGACTTCATGGTTGATACTGTCCACTTAAAATTTCCCTTCTTCATGCATTCAGTAAGTGGTGCACAAATCTCGCTGAAATTTCTAATAAACTTTCTGTAGAAGCTTGCTAAACCATGGAAACTTCTCACATCAAACGTACACTTAGGTGTTGGACAAGCTAAATAGCCTTAACCTTTTTAGAATCCATGTTCAAACCTTCCTTGGAAATCATAAATCCCAAGTATACTAATTCTTCCTTTAGAAATGTACATTAATTCAAATTGATCAGAAGTTTTTCTTCTCTCAACCGTTGTAACACCTTTCTCAGATGCTCTAGGTGTTATTCTTTGGTCTTACTAAAAATCAAAATTTCATCTAAGTACACAAGAACAAACTAACCCAAAAATGGTACTTCATTCATAACTCTCATGAATGTGTTGGGTGCATTGGTTAGTCCAAATGGCATAACTAACCACTCAAACAACCCATCATTTGTCTTGAACATTGTCTTCCATTAATCACCTTCCCTTATATGAATCTGATGGTAACCACTCTTCAAATAAATATTTGAAAAAGTACTTGGTTCCACTCAAACAATCCATGAGGTCATCCATACTTGGTAAAGGAAATCTATACTTGATACTAATCCTTTTAATATCTCATGAATCAGTACACATTCTCCATTCACCTCCTTTATTGGGTGTCAAAACTATGGGTACAACACATGGACCCAAAATCTCTTCGATCAATCCTTTGTCAAGCAGAACTTGCACCTGCTTATTTACTTCCTCACTCTTTGTTGGAGTCATCGAATAAGTATATTTATTCGGTAGACTTGATCCCGGTATCAAATCAATCAAAAGCAGTATACTTCTCAAGGGAGGTAAACCTACAGGTAAATCATCTCCAACAATCTCCTTAAACTCATTCAAAAAAGGTTGAATTTTTGGTGGCACGGGACTCATTTTTTCAATCTCTAAAACTTCTTTTGGTACTAAGGACAAACATAAATGATTCCTCTTTTTTTCTCTCAATAAATCCTTAGTTGAACATAACATAATGTGACTGTTGCTACAAATATTTAAGCTATCATTTTCCTTGCTATCATTACTACTCAACTAAGTCTCCACCATTGGCTGCAATCTGTATCGCCTTTCATCCTTTAAACATTCATAAGTATTATTTCTTTCGTCATGGATTTTTTTTTGTCAAGCATGCACGGTCTTCCAAGTAGTACGTGACAAGTATCCATCTCTACTATGTCACACAATACCTACTCAGTAAAATTTCCAATCTGAAAACTCAACAAGCATTGCTTATTCGACAACACAGGTATTTCAATAGAGGACGAACACCTTCAATAACCACTCACATAACCAGATCAAATATCAACACACCGATGTTTTCACGTGGTAAAACCCCTACGGGGAAACATCCACAGCCCCAGCCAACGCGGCCACTTGGAGCAGTTTATTAATGCAAAGAAAAAGATTACAAAGAGATTTTACAAGAGAGTTTCTCACAATCGATCATCAGCAAATGACCCTTCATGCTCTTTAAATAGAGATCATGGACCAATCGGGTGTTAAGCCATGGATCAATGGAAGTTAAGATTGAGGAGAGTATGAACCATCGGATCACTCTATGTCGGGAACATATCATGACCGTTGGATTTCCTAACTACAAATGCATACTAATGCATACTAAAGAAACACACTAAGAAACAAACTTTTACCTAATAACATATTAGACCAAGTAGATCTTAACTAACTCCTAAGTGTCTAAATATCCTAACATCCCCCCTTAAGAACAACTTGGGATAGGATTGAATGATTTACAATAATGACACAATATGAGAGGGAAGGAGGCATTAGAGCCTATCCCCCCTTAATGACAACTTCTTGAACTCCTAACATAGATCGAAGTTTGGAAAACTTCACTTCTATAAGAGACTTTGTGAAAATGTCTGCAACTTGATCTTCTGTAGGGAAAAAGAGCACTTCAATAACTTGATCATGAATGAGATTTATGATGAAGTGCATGTGTATCTCGATGGGTTTTCTATGTTGATGTTGAACTAGGTCTTTGGTGAGATTGATGGCACTCTGATTGTCACACCAAAGGCTCGTCGGATGCTAGTGCTAGAATCCAAACTCTGAAAGGATCTGTTGAAGCCACAGGGCTTCCTAACTTGCATTTACAGTTGCTCGGTACTCTGCTTCTGCTGAAGAAAGTGCAATAGCTTGTTGTTTCTTACAGGCCCAAGTGATAGGTCCTGAACCAAGGATGAAAACATAACCTGTAGTAGACTTCCGATCATCGGGGTCTCCAGCCCAATCTGAATCAATGAAACCAACCAATAAGGGAGTCCCCCTTGAACTGTAATGTATCCCGAACTGAACTGTACCACAAACATAGTGAAGTATGCTTTTAGCTGCTTTCCAATGGATTTCATGGGGTGTTTGCATATATCGGGCAACAAGACCAACAACAAAGAAAAGATCAGGACGAGTATGAGTCAAGTATAAGAGGCTACCAACTAACTGACGATACAGGGTGGCATCAACTTTAGGAGAAGTACAGGTGGTAGAATGCTTGACTCCAGACTGGAAGGGAGAAGGGGTTGGTTTATAATCGTCCATGTGAAAGTGATGAAGAAGGTCACAAGCATACTTAGGCTAGGAAAGAAAAATTCCTTCATTGGTTTGCAAAACTTGGAGGCCAAGGAAATAGTGCAAAAAGCCTAAGTCTATCATTTCAAATTTCTTCTTAAGGCTGATTTTCACATGGTTTAAAAGTTTTGAGTCACTACCAGTAAGGATAAGGTCATCAACATAAGGGACAAGGATTATGATATGACTTCCTACTTTCTTGGTATAGACATTAGGATCAGAATGGCATCTACAAAATCCAGTGGCAATAAGAAAGCTATCAATTTTGGCATACCAAGCTCGGGGAGCTTGCTTGAGACCATAAAGAGATTTATTGAGGTGACTAACAAGGCTAGAGTCATTTTGGACATAGCCAGGAGGTTGTTCCATGTATATTTCTTCTTGCAAATCTTCGCGCAAGAAGGCGGATTTAACATCCATCTGATGGACCTCCCATTTATGTGAAGCAACAAGGGAAATAACAAGGTGGATGGAATTCATTTTTTCTATAGGGGCAAAGGTTTCAGTATAGTCAATTCCTTCAACTTGGGAAAAACCTTTGGAAACTAACCAAGCCTTGTGTCTTTCAACACTTCCATCTGATGCATACTTAGTTCTGTATACCCATTTGCATCTAACAAGTTTTCTTCCTTTTGGAAGAGGTACAAGATCCCAAGCATTGTTTTCCATTAAAGAACGATACTCTTCATTCATTGTTGTATCCCAATCTGGATGACCCGAAGCTTCTGCAAATGTCTCTGGATCATGAGTTTCTGAAACTTAAGCCAAAAGAGAAGAGGCTCGCTGGAACTGTGAACATTTCTAACACTGATATAAAGGATCACCAACTGCTTCTCGTGTTGAACGGACCCATCAAGGAAGTAGTGGAGCTGGTGTCGGTTCAAGTTCAAAGGACTCATCTGAAGGAGGATGAGTAGTTGGAGGTGGATTTTCATCCTCACTGTCATCATCTGAAGAAGAAACCAGATCATAAGAAGGCACAAATTTCGAAGATGGGTCGCAGGCCGAAGAAGGCACAATCACCGAATTAGGCTCGCAGGACAAGAGTTTTTCATCAAATTTAACATCTCTTCTAATAATAACTTCATTAAAATGTGATTGAATAAGTCTGTAACCTTTGACATCTTCAGAATAACCAACAAATATACACTTCTCACTTTTAGGATGCAATGATTTCCTTTTCTCATCAGGAATATGAACCCATGCTATACTGTCAAATACATGGAAGTGACTTACATTTGGTTTAATTTTAGTACAAGCTTCTTCTGATGTTATACTTTTAAGAGCTTTTGTGGGAGTGTGATTGACTATGTAATTTGCACAGTTGATTGCTTCTGCCCAATACTGTAGACTTAATCCCTTACATTGGATCATATAATTAGTCATTTCTTTTAATGTGCGGTTCTTTCTCTCAGCAACACCATTTTGTTGTGGTGTATATGGAACAGTGTGTTGCATTTGGATGCCCTGTGTAGTGTAGTAACTTGTAAAATTACTGTTCACATATTCGCCTCCATTATCTGTTCTTAACCTTTGAACTTGATGTCCAGATTGGTTTTGTACAAGGGCCTTGTAGGCCAAAAACTTGTCAAAAACTTCACTCTTGATTTTTAAGAAGTAAACCCAAGTACGTCTGGAAAAGTCATCAATGAAAGTTAAGAAATACTTGCACCCAGAAAAAGAAGGAAAAGAAAGTGGACCACACAAATCACTGTGAACAAGTTGCAAAGAACCCGAGGCGTTCCAAGAGGCACGCTTGTCAAAACTGTCCTGATGATGTTTGTCGAGAAAACAACCAGCAAAAATACCATCTCTGCATGAAACAAGAGGAAGACCAGTAACCATATGTTGATTACATAGTTGTTGCAATGAGTGATAGTTTAGATGACCAAACCACTCATGCCAAAGTTTGCTCAAGTCATCACTATGAGCAATAAAAACT
>ML781226.1:342168-353037 GCA_009831015.1 Picea engelmannii
AATTAGATGTATAATTTCATGACCTTTTTTTGGATCTTTATCGATGTTTATATGTTCATGACCTTAACTATCCTAGTTATGCATTAATGTATATATGTTTTCTATATAGAGAAAATCATTTGTTGGGTATGGGAAATTGAGAGTGATGTGAGGGGGGGGAGGGCCCATATGAGCTTCCACCTTCACGTGGTTGGCCCTGTTTAGTAGGGAATAACCTATTCTCGAAACAAAGAGAATCTCATTAAGGTATGCGACAACTTAATTTTTTTCTAGAGTATTTTACATAACTAAATGCATGCTTATTTGATTATTATAAATTATTTACTCATATAAAAAAATTGTCTTTTATGATTCATGCATGTCTTGGTGATCAAAATGCATCTTGTTGACATCTCTTATCAAGTTGTATGGGCTAATGGATCTGGGGAAAGAACAATGAAAAGGTAAGGGTTTTGACGTGTTTTTAAAAGTAGGCTTTATACTAGTAAAAGTTTGTTGAAATTACTAAGACAACTGAGAGGGGGGGGGGGTGAATCAGTTGTCACTGTGCTTAAACAATATTAAGTCTAATAAAACATTCTTGATCTTTCTTCAAGTAATCATCAACATTATACAACATATGGATAGTAAAAATAAAGAGCATCAGTCACACATAAGGTATACACAGAGACAGATTTTCACGAGGAAACCCATATAAGGAGAAAACCTCTTCTTCTTCAAAATGATAGGCAGTCTTTTAAGTTTTGTACATCATCTATAATTGAGCACCAACTCAATGTGAGGCTGCTACCTCTGTTTTACAAGCTGCAACTTGTTTGAGAGCACCAACTCTTTGGTTTCTCTAGAACCCACTAGAAGGAAGCACCAACTCCTTCAATGTTCCAACACCAAGTGGATGGAAGCACCAACTTCCAGTTACACAGGCTCCAACCTATATAACAGAGAACACTAGTTCTCCCTTGCACCACCCTGCCACCTTGGTTTCTCTGGCTGCAACCAGATGGAAGCTACAACTTCCTGTGTTCAAGTTCTTACTTGAACCTCTGAGGGCAACAGTCCTCCCGAGCACCTCCCAACCTCCCTAGAATATGAATGAATAAATAAACAGTCAACTTCGCAGGTAAATCAATTCTTACCAATCTATCTTTGTTCTGTAAATCTGGTCTTCTTCTAACTGTCCTGCAATTCTTCTCTTCCTCTGTCTGTTTAGCAGGTCTGCTCTGCATCAACTTGTTCTTTCATTATGATCTGCTTCAACTTTTCTTCATCATCTGTTACTCTTCTCTGAGTTTCATCTGACACTGTGCATATTCTCAATCTCACACAGCACATTCTATAATTTTTCCTTTCTTACAGTTTCATTCATTTTTCATACAGAATAACCACGCTCACCCAGTCTGTCTCATTTTCTTTTATACACCTGCCCACAACGGTTCCACTTCACATCTCCTTAGGCACAAGAAAGACAATTGTCCAAGCAACTGAAACGCCAACTAATAGGCAATCATGGGTCCGTTTCACTAACAGATTCGTAACTGAGGAGTTAACTGTGAGAGAGAACAGTAACCCTCCGATCAACACTTGATCTGACGATACAGATCATTTCGCGATTCATGAAAATACGATATGGAGTTGGATCAACGGTCCAGATATGATCTTGATTCAACGGTTGTGATTGAATCGTGATTTTGCATATTGCAATTTCGACATTCTTGTTGCATTGTTTTCTTGCCTCTCCATGTCGCGATTCACAAAACTCTGATATGGAGTTGGATCAATGGTCCAGATCTGATCTTGATTCAACGGTTGCGATTGAATCACGATTTTTCATATCACGATTTCGGGATTCTTGTGATTGATATTACTTGACATCTCCAACTCTCGATCCCCAAAACTCTGACATGGACTGGAATCAACGGTCCAGATGCAACCTTAATCTGACGACTCAGATTAAATCATAATTTTGCATATTGCGATTTTGAGATTCATGTGGTTGATTTTACTTGACATCTCTAACTCTCGATCCCCAAAATTTCGACATGAACTGGAATCAACGGTCCAGATTCATCCTTAATCTGACAGCTTAGATTAAATCGCGATTTCGCATATCACGATTTCGAGAGATTAGGGAACCCTGTTCCTTTGACTCTCCAATCAGCAAAATGATGATCTATCCCCACGTGTCCTACCCATAAATGGACGGTCCTCCTTCTTTCAGAATTTTGTATGCCCGCTTCTCCTTGTTGTACTTTAAAAAGCATGTAGGTTATCCTTGATCCAACGATGGTCAGGTCCTGCACTTGGATCTAACGTCTGAGATATGTCCTCCTCTTCAATGCTCTTCTTGTCTACATTCATATCTGACGGCCCTCGTTATTTCGGGAATTTTGAATGGGATCCAACAATCAGAAATGCTTCTCAAACTTTACGGGCCTTCGATCATTCTATCAATGTTGTGTTGCCTTCAATTATTTGATCTTCCTGAACTTATCTTCTGTTTGACTGTCCATTAAACACTTCCTGTACTCATGCCATCTTCATTGTTGTACTTGCCATCAATGAAAAGCATTCGTTGTCTATTAAATATTTGCCATTAGATGTCTGTTAAATATTTTCCAACAATCTCCCCCTTTGGCATTGATGGCAACACAAGCACCCACATGCATTCGGACTTGACTCTCCTCACGAACTCTTTTCTCCCCCTTTGACATCAATGTCAAAGAAGAAACATTCTTCCCTTGATCTGTTGCTAAACATACTCCCCCTGTCGACTATAAGCATCTTGGAAATACATCAGATATTCAATTAGTACTCCCCCTAACCAGGTGACTAGATTAGACACAAGAAATTACAACCCCCAATTTTTGACGAAGATATCCAAAAGGGGTCACTGCTAATGGTTTAGTAAAGATATTATCCATCTGTTCTTTGGAAGGAATATAATTCAACTGAACAATTCTGTTTGTGACTTGTTCTCTGAGAAAATGGTACTTTATTGGAATATGTTTAGTCTTGGAATGCAGAACAGGATTCTTGGAGACACTAATGGCACTGGTGTTATCACAATGAATTGGGATAGGATTAGTGTAAGTTACCTTCAGATATGCAAGAGTTTGTATCATCCATAAGATTTGTGTGCAGCAAGTAGCAGCAGCAATGTATTTTTCATCTGTAGTGGATAATGAAATGGATCCTTGCTTTTTACTAAGCCATGCAACTAATGAATCACCTAGAAAGAATGCTCCTCCACTGGTGCTTTTTCTCTCATCAACACAATTTGCCCAGTCTGCATCTGAATAAGCAGTTAATTGGAAATTTTGATTTCTAGGATACCACAGACCATAAGTCATTATTCCCTTCAAGTATTTAAATATCCTTTTGACAGCTACCAAATAACTTTGTTTAGGAGCAGACTGAAAACGACCTACCATTCCAACAACTTGCATTATATCAGGACGGGATGTTGTGATGTACAGAAGACTGTCTATGATAGAGCAATATGTCCTTTGATCAACATCAGGTGAGATATCATCTTTACTCATCTTGCAACCTACCACCATAGGTGTGCTAACTGTAGAGGAATCTTCCATCTGAAATTTCTTCAACATCTCTTTCAAATATTTTTCTTGAGAAATAAAAATTCCTGCAGAGCTTTGTTTTACTTGTAGGCCAAGAAAATATGACAGTTCTCCTATCATGGACATTTCAAATTCTGTTTGCATGGAATTAGAAAACCACTGGACAGATGATTCATTAGTACAGCCAAAAATAATATCATCTACATAAACCAAAACAACTAGTAAATTATCACCTTCAAACTTAATGTAAAGGTTATTGTCAACAGTACCTTTCTTGAAACCTTTTTCTTGTAGAAATTTGTCCAGTCTATAATACCAAGCTCGTGGTGCTTGTTTTAGTCCATATAAGGCCTTCTTCAGTTTACAAACATAATTAGGATTATATGTCAATGAGAATCCTTCAAGTTGCTCCATATATACATCTTCCTCTAGATCTCCATTAAGAAATGTTGACTTAACATCCATCTGATAAACTTTCAAGTTCTTATGACATGAATAAGCAAGAAATATTCTGATAGCTTCCAATCTTTCCACTGGTGCAAAAGTTTCATCAAATTCCTGACCTTCAAATTGTGCATATCCCTTACAAACCAATCTGGCTTTATTTATAACAACTTGTCCTTTTTCATTCATTTTATTCTTGAACACCCATTTGGAACCTATTACATTCTTATCTTCAGGTCTAGGGACAAGCTCCCAAGTATTGTTCTTCTCAATCTGATCAAGCTCTTCATTCATTGCTATAATCCAATTATCTTCCTGGATAGCTTCCTCAAAAATTTTAGGTTCAGTCATAGATAAAAAGGCAACATGAGATTGTTATGGGTCTTTATTCAATTTCCTTCTTGTCTGAACTCCTTCATTTATATCCCCAATTATCTGATTTTCAGGATGATTCTTTCTAATAATTCTGAGAGGTGATTTTGCTTCTTTCTACTTATTTGTGTCAGTTTGAATATTCGTATCTTCATCTGATCCAGACTCTTGTCTTTCTGATCCTTGGACCTATTCATGTTCATCTTCAACTGTATCTTTTGTTCTTGGTTCAACACTGCTTACATTTCTGACTGAGATTTCTTCATCAACTTTTATATTTATACAATCAACTAGTTTGTGCAGTCTCTTATTGTAGCATCTGTACCCTTTACTATTTGTAGCATAACCCAAGAAGATACCTTCATCAGCTTGGTCATCATATTTGATAATATTTTCATCATTTTTCTTGATATAACATTTACTCCCGAAAACTTTAAAATGCTTGATTGAAGCAGGTCTTCCAAACCAAAGTTCATAAGGGGTCTTGTCACTATGTGATATGAGATGAGATTTATTAAGGATATGAACATCTATATGAATTGCTTCCACCCAATATGTCTGAGGTATGTTCCTTTCATTCATCATTGATCTTGCCATTTGTTGTACTGATCTATTCTGCCTCTCAACAACTCCATTTTGCTGTGGAATCCTTGGAATTGTGTACTCTCTTTTGATCCCATGCTTATCACAGAACTCTTTGAAGTTCCCTGAACTAAACTCTCCTCCTCTATCAGACCTTACTGCCTTTAATATTTTTCCTGTTTGATTCTCAGTCAGAGCCTTAAATACTTTGAATTTTTCAAATGCTTTAGATTTTTCTTTCAAAAAGCAACCCAAGTTAGTCTAGAATAGTCATCAATAATCAACATAAAGTAATTTTCTTTTCCTGTACCTTCTTTCCTTGATGGACCACATAGATCTATATGTACTAACTGGAGAGGTTTTTCTGTTGAGGGAAAGTTTTTATATTTGAACTGAATACGAGTAAGCTTTCCTATCTGACAGGATTTACAAACAGAGTCATATGGCTTTGATATCTTCGGAAGATCTTTTATCGCCCCATTGTTTCTGAGTTTGATTATGTGATCAAAATTTAGATGACCAAGTCTCTTATGCCACAGCCAACTTTCATCATATTTTCTTAAGTGGAATTCTTCTTCTTCTTTTAAAACATAGACATTGTTTTATGTTCTTATACCGTTTGCAACTAGCTGACCTGAATCCACAGTTTTTATTCTACAGTCTTTAGAAGTAAAAACAACTTCACACCCTCAGTCACAGACTTGATTGACACTAAGAAGATTATGTTTCAAATCTTCTACAAACAACACATCTTGATCTTTTCTTTTTCCATTACACAAACTTACAATTCCTTTACCTTTTATCTTTCCTGATGCATCATTTCCAAAAGTTACATTCCCTGATTTGATATCACTTAGAGTTAGAAACTTATTTCTGTCTCCAGTCATGTGTTTGGAGCATCCACTGTCAATAAACTAGGGATTCTTTTTCCTTTGGGCTGAAAGCACTAGTCCACACTTGTCATCTACTTTCTTCTTCCAAACTTTGCCATTTTCAGTAGTGGGTATCAAAACTGAATTGTATTTCCTTATGCGATAGTCTGCAGCTTTATGACCATAATTATGACAGTTGTAACATTCTGGTTCACTGAATAATAGATCATAACGATTTTTATGCACATATTTGTTGTTGTGTTTCACCTATGTCCTTTTCCCAGTCATCACATGATTTATAATCTCTGATTGTTTGTTGCTTGGTTGTCTCAATCTTTGTTGTGGAAGATAGTTATTCATTGAATATCTTGATTGTTCATATCTAAATCTTAAAGAATAGTTTATAACTTTGTGACCAAAATTAGAGCAAAGAAAACAATAACCATAGAAAAAATCTTTGTACCTTGAAAAAATCTGTCTTCTTTGAGGAGGTCAACTTCTGTCATGCCAATAATCTTTCTGGTCTACAAATTCAGTTCTGGGGATTTTTCTTTCATTTCTTCTTGGTGGCTGATTTTCCTTCTTTGTTTCTTCAGAGTGACTGTTGTCAATGTTTGAGGATTTGACAAACTTGATAGATTATGTATTACTTGTATGATCACTACTTGATCCTTCTTCATATCTCAATCCATCTTTCAACTTTGAATTTATTTGTTGATTTAGAATGGAGGTTAATTCTTCTGAGGCTTTAATACTTGGCAGATTTTGATGATACAATCCTTTAAATTTCTCCATTTCTTTTCTAGTTTTTACTATCTCTTCTTCTAAGGCTTCAACCCTGACTTTCTTCTCTAACAATTGTTGTTTCAGTATGTCTTCTATTTTCTTTGCCTCTTCTAATTCCACTTTCAGCAGAGCAAAGTTTTCATCGGGTTTTTTACTGTCTTTCTCGAACTGTGTCAACAATTGTTTTTGCTTTCAGTTCTTAGTTCTGAGTCTATCAATTTCTTCCAGTGCACTGATCAGTTCTCCTTCCAAATCAACCACAACTTCTTCATCATTATCATCACTACCTGTTCTTTTATTATCATAATCCTCCTTGTCCATAAGCATGAAGTCATTTGCCTTATCTTCACTGGATGAGTCACTATCGGTGTCTTCTGAGGAATTGTCATCATTTGCAACCAAACTTTTCTTCTTATTATATTTCTTGTATTTGTACTTCTTTTCATCATCAGAGTTCTGGTCCTTTTTCTGATAGGGACACTTAGATGAAAAATGACCTATCTTACCACAATTAAAGCATTTGAAGGGCAACTTCCCTTGATATTTTCCTGGCCCTTTCTTTAACCTTCTCACAAATTTTCCCTCAATGTCATCTAATTCTGAATCAATATTCTTGTCTTCTTTAAAAGATGCTTATCTAGTACTGGATTTATCTTTGTTAATTCTCATTTCATATGCAGTTAGAGTTCCTATAAGCTGATCAATGGACATAGTTTTAAGATCATTTAATTCTTCTATTGCAGAGACTTTTGGATTAAATTTATCAAGCAGAGATCTTAAAATCTTCTAAACTAAGAGTGAGTCATCAAACTTCTCACCAAGACCCTTCATGGAATTTACAAGTTCTTCAACTCTTAAAAAATACTTGCTAATTGTTTCATCGTCATTCATCTTTAGTTGTTCGAATTTCAATCTGTATGTTTGAAGTTTGGCATCTTTTACTTTCTCATTTCCTTCATAACTGCTAATAAGTTTATCCCACATTGCTTTGGCAGTATCAAGATGCATCACCTTTACAAACTCAGCTTCAGCAAGTCCATTCAAGATAGCATTCATCCCCTAAGCATTAAAACTAAACTCTAACTTATCATCCTTGGAGGCTAGCACAACAGGCTTTGTATATCCAGTCTCTACTACATCCCAAACATCAACACCTAAGGGCATTAAGTATGTTCTCATTCTAATATTCCAGAAGGAAAAACTTGTTCCATCAAACAAAGGGGGCTTAGAGGTTGAAGTCCCTTCATGACTTGCCATGTTTAAGCTTACAGATCTACCTTTGAATAAAAGGAACCTACTCTGATACCAATTGTTGAAATTACTAAGACAACTGACAGGGGGGGGGCGGGGGGGGTGAATCAGTTGTCACTGAGCTTAAACAATATTAAGTCTAATAAAACATTCTTAATCTTTCTTCAAGTAATCATCAACATTATACAACATATGGATAGTAAAAATAAAGAGCATCAGTCACACATAAGGTATACACAGAGACATATTTTCATGAGGAAACCCATAAAGGGAGAAAACCTCTTCTTCTTCAAAATGATAGGCAGCCTTTTAAGTTTTGTACATCATCTATAATTGAGCACCAACTCAATGTGAGGCTGCTACCTCTGTTTTACAAGCTGCAACTTGTTTGACAACACCAACTCTCTGGTTTCTCTAGCACCCACTAGAAGGAAGCACCAACTCCCTCAATGTTCCAGCACCAACTGGATGGAAGCACCAACTTCTAGTTACACAGGCTCCAACCTGTATAACAGAGAACACTAGTTCTCCCTTGCACCACCCTGCCACCTTAGTTTCTCTGGTTGCAACCAGATGGAAGCTACAACTTCCTGTGTTCAAGTTATTACTTGAACCTCTGAGGAAAACAGTCCTCCCGAGCACCTCCCAACCTCCCTAGAATATGAATGAATAAATAAACAGTCAACTTCCCAGGTAAATCAATTCTTACCAATCTATCTTTGTTCTGTAAATATGGTCTTCTTCTAACTGTCCTGCAATTCTTCTCTTCCTCTGTCTATTTAGCAGGTCTTCTCTGCATCAAATTGTTCTGTCATTCTGCTCTGCTTCAACTTTTCTTCATCATCTATTACTCTTCTCTGAGTTTCATCTCATACTGTGCATATTCTCAAACTCACACAACACATTCTATAATTTTTCCTTTCTTACAGTTTCATTCATTTTTCATACAGAACAACCACACTCACCCAGTCTGTCTCATTTTCTTTTATACACCCACCCACGGTGGTTCCACTTCGCATCTCCTTAGGCGGTTCCACTGAAATGCCAACTGATAGGCAATCATGGGTCCGTTTCACTAACAGATTCATAACTGAGGAGTTAACTATGAGAGAGAACAGTAACCCTCCGATCAACACTTGATCTGACGGTTCAAATCATTTCGCGATTCGTGAAACTCTGATATAGAGTTGGATCAACGGTCCAGATCTGATCTTGATTCAACGGTTGCGATTGAATTACAATTTCACATATCGCGATTTCAGCATTCTTGTTGCATTGTTTTCTTGCCTCTCCATGTCGTGATTTACGAAACTCCGATATGGAGTTGGATCAACAGTACAGATTTGATCTTGATTCAATGGCTGCGATTGAATCATGATTTCGCATATTGCGATTTCGAGATTCTTGTGATTGATCTTACTTGACATCTCCAACTCTCGATCCCCGAAACTCCGACATGGACTGGAATCAACGGTCCAGATGCAACCTTAATCTGACGGCTCAGATTAAATCGCAATTTTCCATATCACGATTTTGAGATTCCTATGGTTGATTTTACTTGACATCTCCAACTCTCGATCCCCAAAATTCTGACATGAACTGGAATCAACGGTCTAGATTCAACCTTAATCTGACGGCTCAGATTAAATTGCGATTTCGCATATCGCGATTTTGAGAGATTAGGGAACCCTGTTCCTTTGACTCTCCAGTCAGCAAAATGACGATCTATCCCCACGTGTCCTACCCGTAAATGGACGGTCCTCCTTATTTCAAAATTTTGTATGCCCGCTTCTCCTTGTTGTACTTTAAAAAGCATGCAGGTTCTCCTTGATCCAACGATGGTCAAGTCCTGCGCTTGGATCTAACGTCTGAGATCTATCCTCCTCTTCAGTGCTCTTCTTGTCTGCATTCATATCTGACGGCCCTCGTTCTTTCGAGAATTTTGAATGGGATCCAACGATCAGAAATGCTTCTCAAACTTTACGTGCCTTCGATCATTCTATCAATGTTGCGTTGCCTTCGATTATTCGATCTTCCTACACTTATCTTTTGTTTTCCTATCGGTTAAACACTTCTTGTACTCATGCCATATTCATTGTTGTACTTGCCATCAATGACATGCATTTGTTGTCTGTTAAATATTTTCCATTCGCTGTCTGTTAAATATTTTCCAACAAAGTTCACAATCCTCATGAATATGTAGATATTGATAATATGCCAAGTTCCATGTGGTGTTTTGGTTTACTTGTAGATATTTTAAATATAATTTTGGTTTACTTGTAGTTTTTTTATAAAGAAGTATAACTAATTTAGAGAACCCCCATATACAAAGTATTTATCCATATCTTCATTGTGGAAAATAAATTAGAAAAGATCCCTCACTTCATTCATTTCCATAATAATAACCTCATTGCTATCCCTAGTCCAAATACTAGTTCCTATTAAAAAATGCATGAAGCTAATCCCAATAATCTAGACCCCTCTAATCCCACATGTTAGTGCAAGTATTATAAGGCTCCAAAGGATCCACTACTACAAAATGCTTATTCTTATAATAATAATTCACATCCAAATGCTTATACATAGATGAGAAATCCCTTGATGATCCTAGGGTACACCAATATTTGGACACTTCTCCCCAACAAAAAATAGTCCCAATTACAAACTCTATTGAAAAATATCCTTCATTACTCATAATGACGAATGAAATTTATTCCCCTTTCTAAGTCTCATTTTTACTCATAAGTCTCCTACATACTCTTCCTCTTTTTCTAGTCCTTCACTTCTTTGGTCATTTTTCAAAGATTTCTCCATTAATGGTCACATTCCATAGCTTGCAAATATGGAGCCCCTCCCAATGGTGACATCATATCTTCCTTTGATCCTCTCTCCTCCACTGGTACCATTGGTATTTTTCACCTCTACGCTTGCATTGAAATTAGGTTGATGCATGTCGCCTCCTACGCTTGCATAAAATACCCCAT
>ML781226.1:353087-364208 GCA_009831015.1 Picea engelmannii
ACCTCTCATTATTGCACTAAAAGGATAAGCCAACCCTTAGGGAATCACTTTTCCAAACCAACTTATGCTTCACTACTTCCCATGTTTTTTGTATGGTGTTGGCTACAAAATTCCCTTGATGATCACTACAATGCACATAGTTAAGAGAGTTTTCAGATTAAGGTTGTTCCAAATGCTTTTGCCTAAAGGGGTGCCAAAAGTGATGTAGTTTCTCAAGAGACTTTTCCAATGTTCATGACCTTTCACCAACCTGATGATTCATTTGGTGCATAAACTCTAGACCTATGTGCATGTACATATGATTCCCATTCATTTCCAATATTTGGGTACACAAAATATATTCTATTAAATTATGTGGAATCATTTTTCTCCTTTTTGAATTGGCCCATATAAAAGTTCATAAATCACTTCTCCAACTGCTTGTAGGATTTGATAGAGGTAACCCAACGTGAGGAATAATATACGTGAGTGACACCCAACACTTTAGTGCATATTAGGGACTTGGTAGAGAGAGACATGCTCAAGAATCCACTTGTCAATTTTCTTGGCAAATCTTTGAAAAAAAACCTCTCGTTGCTCCTTTGGAAATGCATGAAAAGAAAGAGTGATTCCTATGAATTTGAAAAATTGGTTAGTTTGAATCCCAGTCCATCGTTGGTGCATTAACCACTTGAGGGTTTTTCTTTGACTCGTCGATACATAGTGTTTTGTCCATCGACAATTTGGACCCTAAATCTTCATAGAAAATTTGAATACAATCCAATGTATTAAGAAGGACACCTCCTCTTCTATTGAGGCAAGGAAATGATCATTACAAAAGTGCACATTGACTCGTTGGCCCCCCTTTCTATCAAGTAAAGGGATTTATTTAATAACGTCACATTCCATTTGACGCAGACCTATCGACCCTCAAACCGAGATCCACTCCCAGGATCGTTCTTTAACCCCTTTGAGCCAGATCGGCTCTTTCAATTTCCCGCTAGAATCTACAATTTATTGATCCACAGGTCCTTTTCGCAGCTCACAATCTCGCAAGTTCATGAGTCGTGACTCCCGACTCTTCCTCTCCAATCTCGCGATACTCGAGATCGCAAAATGGGTATAGCTCTCCTTTTGTCAGCACCCTCTACGCGTGACTGCCAGCTAGGCTTAACGCTAGCTCCTTTCGCAACTCGCACCTTCACGAGTTTCAACGTCATGCCTTCGTGATCTTACCTTATGAATTCTCGAGAAGCGAGAAGTCAATGAAGTGTTGACTCCCTTCCTCCCGGTGACACGTGTCTGCCTGTCTGTCACACGGGCCCCACCTTGAGGTTCTGCCACGTGCCTACACTCGTTCCTTGGCTCTCGGCACTTCACAACTTCTGCAGTCAAAAGTGACCCTTTTCAACCTCCGAACCCCCGAATGCACGAAATGCGACGGGGTTCCTGATCCAATGGTCCTCCCATGACCTGGATCCGACGACTATCCTCGCTCCTCGCGATTTCTCGACTTCGCGACTTGAAGCACCCAACTCTTGGGCTCTCACCTTACAAACCTCTGAGTTCACGAAATCTCTATATCTCTGCCACCTGTCCTTTTCGAATGGACGGTTGTTATTTTCTCATGACTTCACCACTCACAAAGTTGAAGGACTTCCTCTTCTGAACCCCGACGTCCAAATGCCCGATAGAGAGGATCTCGTGACACGTGTCCTCCTTCCAACGAACGGCTCAGATTCTCTCGCTATTTTGGGACTTCTCCTTTCACGACTTCAGAACTTTCGAGAAAAAAGTATCGACTTCCTATCCATCGATATGCCGAAATGTCGAAATTTCGACACATCGTCAATGTGGGTCCCACAACGGAACTTGCCGCCTTTTTGGAGTTTGGACTTCGCGACTTCACGAAGCCTGATGCTAAGCTCTCGGTTCTTCAACCCACGAAACCCCGAGATGCGATTACGTGAGTGATCTAACGGCCCCTGTTGGCTCAGATCCTACAGCTCTATTCTCCCCTGAGCTTAAACTGAAAAAAAGCACTCTCACCATAACCTTCCTTGCTCCTCTGCAATATCTGACGGTTCTCGGAACCTCGTGAATTCTCCACGGAGAATTCCGACCGTTCAATTCCTCCTTAACACTCCTGTAAATGAACAAGTATGCTTCCACTAAACTTGTCCACCAGCAAACCAATGTTGTTGTTCCTTCTTCCAATACTTCAAGGCACTAGCTCTCTTGAGCTTTTCTTTGACAGCTTCAAAGACTCTATCCCTCCTGAGCTTGATTGAAAAATCCTCAAGTTCTTTGGAGAAAATTCTTGCGTGCACTCCTTGCAACACTTCTTCAAATACACTCCAAGTATTTGAAGTCTTAGACTCTGTGCACTCTTTTTGCAACATCAGTCCTTCAATTCTTCCCTCAGGTTGTAACTCCGAGACTTCGCTCGGCCTGCACACTCCTTGCACGGCTCCTGTGCTTAACTTGCACTTTTGCGAGAATGAGGACAATGTTATCCCTCTTGAGCTTGCAGAGACGAACTCTGACTTCTGTCAATGCACACCTTGCGGACAATTTCACTGCACTCCTTGCAGGAAAACTCTTGCTCAGACAGAGAAACAATTGAAACTCATTCCTTACTCTCCCTCTCTTCAAATTTCAAACATTAAATATGAAATCATACATTCACACATCGAAGCAAATGCATAACAGAGAGTAAACAAGCATATATTAATTAGCATGTACAAACACAGAAAGAAATTGAATACCATGAGTCTGAACTAAAGATCTTTGTATTAATCCAAAACTTTTGTACATGGGCTTTTTACTCTACACAACTCTCTACTTCTGCTCTCCTATGCTCTCTTGATCATGCTAATGTTTCTAATGTTACAATGATACAAGTGAGGGTGTCTATATCCGTTTTCCCTCCAGCTCCTAAAACTGTCTAATCTAAGAATTAAAAGCTACCTACTTACATTTACTAGCATAAATGCCTCTTAGTTCTTCAAACGAGAGTGGGACACTCAAAGTCTGATTACAATCTACAAGTACTCTCTTTCTTAACTATTACATTTAAGTTTGGCGTATCAAACTTCAAACATTTCAAACAATTCATCATGTACCAAAATGTGTTGGTGCTTGCCCCACACTCGCTCGTTGTTGGCGATGCTCCTGCATCATACTCCCTCGCTTGAAAATTTTCATGGGATCCTGTCCAGGAGCTCTCGCACGGTCTCTCCATGCTTGTGGATCTCTGCTTCGTTCTCCCAGCTGGCATCTTCAACTGGATGTCCCTTCCACTTGACCAAGTATTCAAAGTATTCCCTTCTTCTGGTCCTTTTGCTAACCCTTTTGTCCAGTATGCTTTCCATCTATGGCTTCTCTGCAACTGTCATATGTTTAGTCCAATGAACCTCTGGTTGTTCACTACCTTCTTTGTATGAGTACAAATCTAAGACATTGAATATCGGAGAAATTCCGATCCCATCGGGTAATTCAATCTCATAAGCATTTGCCCCAAATTTCTTCAAGACCTTAAATGGTCCGATATTCTTCATCTTCAATTTATTATATGTCCCCTTCGGGAACCTTTCTTTTCTCAGATGTGATAGAATCAAATCACCAACCTCAAATTGAAGTTGTCTCCTGTGTTGATCTGCTCTGCGCTTATACTCTTGGCTCGATTTTTGCAATCGCTCCTTCACCTGGCTGTGAAGTTCCTTCATCGCTTCTACGAAATCCTCTACACTAGCACTTCTTATCTCATCCTGTTCTGAATCCCTCAGTTTAGATACTCCTCTTGGCTGTGTCCCATAAACAATTTGGAACAGACTCTGCCCTGTGCTTCTGTTGATTGAATCATTGTAAGAAAATACTGCATGTGGCATAATATTGTCCCACTGACTGTGGTGTTCTGTCACCAAGCTCCTCAGCAAGTCTCCCAAACTTTTGTTCACAACTTCTGTCTATCCATCCATCTGAGGATGATAAGATGAAATGAATGACAAGTTCATTCCTATATTTTTCCATAAGGCTCTCCAGAAGTGTCCCACGAACTTGGTGTCTCGATCTGAAACTATGCTCCTTGGTAAGTCATCAAGTCGAATGACTTCTTTGAAAAACATATTCACAATGTGAGTTGTGTCATTGGTTTTTTGACATGGTATGAAGTGTGCCATCTTAGAAAATCTATCCACCACTACAAAGATCGAGTCAAACCCTCTTTGTGTTCTCGGAAGCCCCAATATGAAGTCTATTCTTACTGCATCCCACAACCTCTCAGGTATGGGTAACGGTTGATATAAGCCTGCATTCTGCCTCTTTCCTTTTGAATGCTAACAAATTCTACATATGTCCATGAATATTTTGACGTCTGCTCTCATCCCTGGCCAAAAATATGACTCATTTAACTTTGAGAATGTCTTGTCATGACCGAAATGTCTAGCCAATCCTCCACTGTGTTTCTCCTTCAGCAAATTCTCCCTCATGGAGCATTTTGGGATACAGAGTTGATTACCGTTAAACAGTAATCCCTCCTGGATCATGTATTCTATCCATTGACTTTTGTCCCTGAGAATTTGATTCTCAGCTGCTTCATACGCCTCCTTAAAATATGTATCATCTCTGTACATGTCCCTGAGATCATCAAAACCCAGTGTTTTGACTCTGAACTCTTGCAACAATAAATATTTCCTGCTCAAAGCATCAACAACCTTGTTAGCAGTTCTAGAAATATGCTTAATTACAAAAGTAAAGTTTTGCATGTATTCAACCCATTTAACATGTCTTTGATTCAACTTCTCCTGTTGAGTCACAAATTGCAAAGCATGATTCTCATTGTATAAGACAAACTCCTTCGAGATTAAGTAATGTCTCCATTTCTTCAATGCCTGAATAATAGCATAGAACTCCTTGTCATAGGTGGAGTATTTCACTTTCGCTTCATTCAGCTTCTCACTGAAGTATGCTATCAGCCTGTCTTCTTGACTCAAGACTGCCCCTATTGCAAATCCACTTGCATCACATTTTACTTGAAATGTCTTTTTGAAATCCGGCAACACCAAAATTGGTTGTTCCATGATTTTCCTTTTCAACAAATTAAAACTTTTCTCAGCCTCTTCTATCCAGTGAAAAGACTTGTGTCTCTTATTCACTGTGTCCATCATCGGTGCACTAATTCCACTGAAATTCTTGATGAACTTTCGGTAGAAACTAGCCAATCCATGAAAACTTCTCACCTCAAATATACTCTTCAGTGATGGCCAATTCTTAATTACCTCCACCTTTTCTAGATCCATCCTCAACTTATCTGTAGAAATAAAAAAACCCAAATAAATGAGCTCTGTCTTCATGAATGAGGATTTCTTCATATTTATCAGCAACTTCTCTTACTGTAGCCTCTTCATCACTGTAGCCAAATGTTTTAGATGGTCTGCCTCTATTTTACTGAAAATCAGTATGTCATCAAGATACACAATGACAAATTTTCTGATGAAATCCTTCAGGACCTCATTCATAAATCTCATGAAGGTACTTGGCGCATTCGTTAAGCCAAACGGCATAACAAGCCATTCATACAACCCTTCATTGGTCTTGAAGGTTGTCTTCCATTCATCACCTTCTCTCATATGAATCTGGTGATATGCACTTTTCAAATCAATCTTTGAAAAAAAATTGGCCCCACTCAAGCAATCCATCAAATCATCCATTCTTGGCAATGGAAATATGTACCTGATGGTTATATTGTTGATCGCTCTTGAGTCAGTACACATCCTCCAGCCTCCATCTTTCTTCGGACTGAGCACTATCAGAACAACACAGGGACTCAAGCTTTCTCTAATCAACCCCTTGTCCATTAAACCATGGACCTATCTTTTGACCTCTTCATTCTCCTGCGGCGTCAATCTGTACGCTGCTTTGTTTGGTAAACTAGATCCAGGTATGAGATCAATATGATGACTCAGGCTTCTGATCGGTGGCAATGAACAAGGTAGTTTGTCCACTACTATATCAACAAATTCTTCCAACAGCTTCTGAACCTCTTCTGGTAAATCATCTACCCTTGTACTGGTTAAAACAATTTGAGGCTTCCTGACCACAATCAATTGTGGTTCATCCTTCTTCTTGACCTCTGTAAGAAGTTCCTTCCCACTCATGAGAAGTACAGTGTTGCTTACTTTAGGTTTCACCTCTTTATCTTTGATTGGAAGCAACATGTGAGTTCTCCCATTCTTCTCTAGGGTGTATGTGTTATTCCTCCCATCATGAATCACATTTCTGTCATATTTCCATGGTCTACCCAGCAATATATGACAAATATCCATGGGAATAACATCACAGAGTATTTCATCTTTATACCCTCCTATTTTAAACTCAACTAAACATTGTTTAGTGACATTTACCTGATGTCCTTTCTGTAACCACGAAACTCTATATGGGCTCGGATGTTCAATAGTCTCCAACTCCAGCTTTTCTACCATTTCTGTAGAAACGATATTATCTATGCTACCACTGTCCACAATGACTTTGCATGCCCATTATTTGGTCTTGCAAGCGGTCCGAAAAAGTCTGTTCCTTTGGACCAAACTCTCCACCTCCTTCTCTGGTGTTAAGAGAACTTTTTGCATCATCAACGATCTTCTGCCTTAACATTTTTCCTCTGTGCTTCGGCAATGTGAGTTTCACCACCTTCTTTCTTTCTGTCTGGACACTCATAAGATTTATGTCCGACCTTTCCACATGTGAATCATTTCACCACTCCACCTCTTCCTCTTCCTCTACCTCTGGTACGAGGAAAAATGTTTCCATCAGCATATTGACCTCTCTGTTCGGTATGCTGCCCTCTCTGTGAGCTTCCACCTCTCTCAGTTTGAGTTTGAGGTTTCTTCCACTCTTCCTTGGGTTTCTGATTTCTATCCTGGGCAACTAATTTACCTCTGGCTTGACTTCTACCTCGACCTCTTTGACCTTGTTTTCAGCTCAGCTTCTCTTCAGCTTTTAGAGCCATCTGATAAGCATCTTCCACCGTTCGGATGGTCATCATGCTCATCTCATCTTGAATGTCATATCTCAGACCATTCATGTACCTAGCAACTTTTTCATCATCACTTTCACGATGACCTGCCCTGATGTTCATCCTGTAGAATTCTTCAGTGTACTCCTTCACTGTCATCAGCTTCTGTCTCAAATTTTGCATTCTTCGAAATAGAGTAATTTGGTAATCCCTGGGAATGAATTTTGCCTTCATCTTCATGATCATCCTATCCCAACTCTTGATTTTTTGCTTGCCTTTGCAGTGTCTGTCAGCTTGTAGTTCATCCCACCACATTGTTGCATGTCCTTTAAGTCTTGTGACAGCATGTTTGACTTTCTTGTCTTCCTCGACATCTTCATAGTCAAAATATGTGTCCAAAGCTCTAATCCAGTCTAGAAGCTCTTCAGCATCCAGATTTCCCTCATATACTGGAATGTCCATTTTTTCCTTAGCACCCATTCTTGCAATAGCCCTAATCAGACGTTCATTTGCTGCATCTTCTGTCGTGACCACTTCTCTTTCATGTCCAGCTTCATCTTCACTTTCGAAATCACTGACATATCCAACACCAGTTGTGCACCTCTGTGTTTTCTCCATGTCCTCGAGTCTGGCATGTATATCACGCATCTCTCTTTCCATGGCTGGATTTGGCACCTACCTACCCCTTCCTCTTGGAATTTCCCTCTCCTCTGGCCGATCGGGTGTTTGTCTGTCTCTTCTTCTCGGCGGCATGGCTAAGATTTTGCTTCTCGCTTTCCCTATCTGAAATATACAAATAGAGTCAAGCTCTGATACCACACTGATGCAGACCTATCGGCCCTCAGATTGAGATCCGCTCACAGGATCGTTCTTTAACCCCTTTGAGTTGGATTGGCTCTTTCAATTTCCTGTTGGAATCTACAATTTATCGATCCACAGGTCCTTTTCACAGCTCGCAATCTCGCGAGTTCGTGAGTCGTGACTCCCAACTCTTCCTCTCCAATCTCGCGATACCTGAGATCATGAAATGGGTATAGCTCTTCTTTCGTCAGCGCCCTCTATGCGCGACCGTCGTCTAGGCTTAACGCTAGCTTCTTTCGCCACTCGCACCTTCACAAGTTTCAATGTCGTGCCTTCATGCTCTTACCTTACGAATTCCTGAGAAGCGAGACATCAACGAAGTGTTGACTCCCTTCCTCCTGGTGAAATGTGTCTTCCTGTCTGTCAAATGGGCCCCACCTTGAGGTTCTACCATGTGGCTACACTCGTGCCTCGGCTCTCGGCACTTCGCGACTTCTACAGTCAAAAGTGACCCTTTTCAACCTCCAAACCTCTGAATGCATGAAATGCGATGGAGTTGCTAATCCAATGGTCCTCCTGTGACCTGGATCTGACAGCTATCCTTGCTCCTCACGATTTCATGACTCCGCGACTCGGAGCACCCAACTCTTGGGCTCTCACCCTGCGAACCTCCGATTTCGCGAAATCTCTAGATCTCTGCCACCTGTCCTTTTCGAATGGACGACTGTTATTTTCTCATGACTTTGCCACTCACAAAGTTGAAGGACTTCCTCTTTTGAACCCTGATGTCCTAATCCCTGATAGAGAGGATCTCGCGACACGTGTCATCCTTCCAACGAATGGCTCATATTCTCTCGCTATTTCGAGACTTCGCCTTTCACAACGTCGAAAATTTCAGGACAAAAGTCTCAACTTCCTATCCACTGATATGCCAACATTTCAAAATTCTGACACGTCTTCAACACGGGTCCCACAATGGAACTTCCCACCTTTTTCAAGTCAGACTTCGTGACTTCATGAATCCTGATGCTAAGCTCTCGGTTCTTCAACCCACGAAACCCCGAGATGTGATTACGTGAGTGATCTAATGGCCCTTGTTGGGTCAGATCCTACAGCTCTATTCTCCCCTGAGCTTAAACTAAAAAAAAAACACTCTCACCATAACCTTCCTTTCTCCTCTGCAAGATCTGACAGTTCTCGGAACCTCGTGAATTTTCCATGAAGAATTTCGACCGTTCAATTCCTCCTTAACACTCCTGCTAAATGAACAAGTATGATTCCACTAAACTTTTCCACCAGCAAACCAATGTTGTTGTGCCTTCTTCCAATACTTCAAGGCACTAGCTCTCTTGAGCTTTTCTTCGACAACTTCGAAGACTCTATCCCTCCTAAGCTTGATTGAAAAATCATCAAGTTCTTTGGGGAAAATTCTTGCACGCACTCCTTGTGACACTTCTTCAAATACACTCCAAGTATTTGAAGTCTTAGACTCTGTGCAGTCTTTTTGCAGCAGCAGTCCTTCAATTCTTCCCTTAGGTTGTAACTCTGAGACTTTGCTCAGCCTATGCACTCCTTGCACGGCTCCTGTTCTTAGCTTGCACTTCTGTGAGAATGAGGACAATGTTATCCCTCCTGAGCTTGCAGAGATGAACTCTAACTTCTGTCAACGCACACCTTGCAGACAATTTCACTGCACTCCTTGCAGGAAAACTCTTGCTCAGACAGAGAAACAATTGAAACTCATTCCTTACTCTCCCTCTCTTCATATTTTAGACATTAAATATGAAATCATGCATTCACTCATCAAAGAAAATGCATAACAGAGAGTAAACAAGCATATATCAATCAACATGTACAAACAGAGAAAGAAATTGAACACCATGAGTTTGAACTAAAGATCTTTGTATTAATCTAGAACTATGTACATGAGCTTTTTACTCTACACAACTCTCTGCTTCTACTCTCCTATGCTCTCTTGATCATGCTAATGTTGCTAATGTTACAATGATACAAGTGAGGGTGTATATATTCGTTTTCCCTCCAGCTCCTAAAACTGTCTAATCTAAGAATTCAAAGATACCTACTTACATTTACTAGCATAAATGCATCTTAGTCCTTCAGACGAGAGCGGGACACTCAAAGTATGATTACAATCTACAAGTATGCTCTTTCTTAACTATTACATTTAAGTTTGGAGTATCAAATTTCAAAACATTTCAAACAATTCATCATGTGCCAAAATGCGTTGGCGCTTGCCCCATGCTCGCTCGTTGTTAGCGATGCTCCTGCATCACCATTCTACTATGCAGGAAATAACCGAGTTCTTATGTTAACATAAGAAAAAAGTGCAGGTGCCTAGTGGTTTCCATGTCTAATTGACCAAAAGAGGCAAATTTATTTATATCTAGCATGGTTAATTGACAAGCAAACTACAACCTTGACAAAAAAAGTTTCATCAACCTTAATTAAAAGAAGGCTTTGGTAAATGTATCCCATGAATTGAGCCAATGCAATCTAGCTTGAATTTGTGCACCCCAAGATTTGCAAGTTTATTTTACCTTTAAAAAAATCTCATCTTAAGCACTATGGCCTAGCTATATTCATTAAAAGGGATAAGCTCTATCAATTAAGATAGTGATTCCAATTCTTCTTTCACAACCTTTTTCTTCATTCTTCTAACAATGACAAGTTTTCCACAATAGCCCCACAAAAAAGTAGTGACCCAACTAATATCATCCTCCCATCAAACTTCCCATATTTTGAGGCCTCTAGACCGCGAAATTAGGTTCCAAATGCATTTGAAGACTCCAACACACATTTCCTACTTAACACGAGATACATAAAGCATTAAACTTATCTTCACGACTTTGAATTTTGCATCTCCCAAGAGATGGAAAAATGATATGTTGATGATCTAACATAGTAAGCAATCCTTGAACTTGCATGGATCTTCTCCTATTATAATCAGAGAAGAAAAATGCATGTTTAGTAAGAACATATTGGTATAGTCACTTCAACACTTTGTTACCTCTTTTATGAAAATTGGACCAAGTAAATCACAACCCAAGAGAGTCTTAACAAAAAAAAATATTGGGGTCGTACAACATGAGCCTAGCCTTTAGGCCATTCCAAGCCATGTTCTCCCTCAAGGGTGTCTGAAAAAGTAGCAATCCCTCTTTATTCTCTTAACTCTCTACATTGTTAAAATATTCACACAACCATATGGTTTTGGGAGCTCATTGGCCAACCAATCCTACATGCCCACTCTCTCATTTGAATCATTTGAGGCATATATGTTGACTAGTCCT
Source organism: Picea engelmannii (assembly GCA_009831015.1). Taxonomy (NCBI): domain Eukaryota; kingdom Viridiplantae; phylum Streptophyta; class Pinopsida; order Pinales; family Pinaceae; genus Picea; species Picea engelmannii. The sequence goes on from ML781226.1 coordinate 364,191, forward strand.
AGGTCTTGTCCATTTAGA
>ML781226.1:380973-398975 GCA_009831015.1 Picea engelmannii
CTATCTATGAGTCTCGACCCCGTAGTGTCATTATTACTCTGGGGGGTCATCTCTACAGGATACCAGAGGTAGTTCCAACTACTTCCCCACCTAAACAGTGCTGCAAGGTAGTATCTCATACTACAAAATTCATCTTCTCCACATTCTGTTCAAAAGGGGAACAAAAGGACACTACAATCACTACAGCCTTGGCCCAAGCACCTTCTATCCAACAGAAGCAGGTCAACAAGGTTGCAGGAAAGTGCAAAGATTCCTTCTGCACATCGTCCTCTCATGTATCTCAACTTGTTGAGCAGCCTCAACCGCAACAGATTCATGACAGATTTCCACAAACTAAGCAGCGCGATGTCTCCAGCAAGACAAACAGCTCACCAAGATGCAGATTCAACAAATGCTTTTCCCTCTCCCCCGGGAACTCAACGCAATGGCGACCATTACTTCCTAAGGAGGGAGGATTGATCCAGGTGGATATCGGTGGCCACCCACCTTCTCCAACTAGCCCAAAACATGTTTCTGGCAATTTTGGTAATTTACTATTTTTAGCAGTTTTTAACTTCCAGGGCCATTTTGAGGCCCTAAACGATGTTTTTTGAGAAAACGGGGAGCAACATGGATTGTAGATTGATGTTGTGCATCCAAAAGTTGTATTACTCAAATATATCTTTCCAACGAGCTATCATACGCCTAAAACGGAGATCGTATGCAAAAGTTACGACCCCGGGAAGTTGATGCACCAACTTACCCAAACAGGGCCCACATGACTTTTGGCGCTTCATCTCCCAAGGTTAGGTTTTTGGATGTCTAGGGTTTTTGGCATTCCCGCTTATTGTAAAAAGGCCTTTAGAGCCTCATTGTAATCATCTTCTCATGGATGCGAGTAGCCGTCACATCTCTTCTCAGAGATAAGCTACCACCATTCTAGCGAGTCTTTCACTCTGTAATTTTACAGTCTCTATACATTTATTTCGTTAATAGAAATCGTGTATTACTGTATATATATGACTCTTGTTTTATTTCCGCTATATCTCGGTTATATTGTTGTCTCTCTTGCAATATCTCTGAATATTTATGTGTTATATCTTCGTTCTCATTTCGTGCCGAAAATAATCTGGATCATTAATTTTCCATCAAAACAGGACGAATGTAATTTAATTTTATGGAAGTGAAAACCAAATTTTTATCCACGAAAACCACTTATGATGTTCTCTTCATCATCTCACTTTCCAATGATATAAATTTTTCCCAAATCCGTCGCCTGGATCTCAATATATGAGCTCGTGAAGTTGAGTTGTCATGCAGGCCCATTAAAAATGAAGCTGACTGATATTTTAATTTATAAGAAAAATTTGTCAACTTTCAACATTTGAAACCTATACCAACATCTTCTACGTTGAAATACCTTTCCAATGGTATAAATTTTGCGCTATTTCGACACCCAGAGCTCAAGTTATGACCTCCGCAAGATCAACACTCGGCCACCATCGATCAAAGTTGATGGGAAAATCTCAGCCCTTGGATTGATTTTCGTGCTTCCCTTCATAAAATTCGACTTTTTGGTTTAAAATTCTATCCCACATGCATTGGGATATTATATTCTTCATGATATATAATACTAAGTGTTTGATAACTTATCAAGAAACACGAGAAGAGAGGAAATTATGGAGCTTAGAGGATTCAGCCCTTGGAAAATTGTCGAATAAAATAATAATTTTGGAATCCCGCTCTTGTCCATCTCATGCCCAGTCATCGTTGAATCAACCATTCATATGCTTCCATGTGTCTTTGTAATAACATTTCACGTGTCTCTAATAATAACATTCCACCTGTCTCCCTCCATGAGTTGTCATGTATCACAATTCCATGCTTCCATGTGGAATGTTCTTATTGGTTCATGGTTTAAAATGGGAAAAATTTGGAATAATGGTTAAGTATGGGAAATCAGGCGGAAGGGTAAGTGAAGGGAAAATTGTAGGTAGCAGAAGTCAAGGGGGGTAGTTGGTAGGTTGCGGGGATAGGTTAGCGGGTTGGGCAGTGAGATGAGTAAGAGAGTGAGGGATGACTGGTGTCCGCGAACCCGATGAGGATTGTGAGTAGTTTGGGGGAAAGGGGATAAATGTAGATTATGGAAGTGAGGGAGGAGAAATGTAGGTAGCGGGAGCGGGGGTGAGGAAGTGTAAGGAGGTGGGGGGATGTATGAGTCTGTCAACCCATGAATCCGCAAATACTAAAAAATGACTAAGTATGGAGAGAGAAATGTTGAGTGAAAATTCTAACTATGGTAGCATTGTAATATAGGAGAGGAGAGGAGAACATGATACTTAAAAAAATTCTTCAAAATCGGACCTCTGGACAAAATATTGAGTAACTTAGGCATATAGAAACAGATTTCTGATCCAAAAAAAACATGGTGAAGCTGACACTGAGTGTTGCAGAGTGAACTTATAAAAGTTCAAAAATGTCTTGTTTTGATGTTAAGAATTTTTATGAATCCAAGAGCAGGAAAATAAAGATGACCAAATTTTGGTCAACAATTGGCTCCAATTGTGGGATAGTGACCCCCTGTGGGTTGCTGAGAACACCAAAATCTCAAGACTAGTTACCTTCTCCGTTGGGCTATGGAGTCATATTCAAAATAAATTCTTTTAATTATTTTTCTTTCATGGATTTATCTTCAAACTTCAATATAAAGACTACCTTATTATGAAAAACAGAACTGAAGAAACAAAGTATGTACATACATGATCTACCTACCCTAACTTACTTGAAATAAAGGGGCACCTTAGGTGTAGGTAGATTTCCAATGAATCCATTCAAACATTGATCTAATTTGTGGAATGGACTCCAAAATTCTGAGATAAGTTGGGACTTGTACCGATGATTTAGGGGCACTCTCAATATGTACTGGAGAAAAATTATACCAAGTATGGTGAAGATTTGATTGCGTTGTTTGACCAATAATGCTCTGGAACCATAATTCAATAAAATCAATTCTTGGTTGAGGAGTTTTCAACATAAGAATGCATTCATCCTTTTCTTTATCTATAGCCACTTCCATGGTTCTTGACTCATCAAAAATCTCTTGAAAATATTCTTCTTTCTTGTAAAGGATCTTGTTCATCATTCTTTTCAAGATTCATTTCTTCTGTCAATTCTTTTTTCTGCAAGTTCTCTTGTGATGTTCCATCGTTTCTCACAAGGCTGAAATCTTCTTGTGTATTTGGTGGAGGCTCCTCAATTTCATTCTCAAACTTGCTTCTTGAAATATCTTCATATGGAGTATATAGGAGGCTGAAATTTTCTTATTGTAATTTGGAATTTTCATCTTCATCTTCAACATCATGACTTGACTTAAAAATTTCATCCAGTCTTTGATTAGATTCTTCTTCAAATTTGGTCATTTCGTTATCTTGCTTCCACATGGGAGAGGATGGGTGGGCATAAACATTTAAAACATCAGAAAAAACATATGAATTCACTTTAGGGATGAACTTTTCTGCAAATGAATCTTCTAACACATCCCAACTAGTAATAGAGTTGGGCATTAATGAACTATACCATTCAAGAGCATCCTCTCATAGAGTTTGTAGGAATAATCTACATGTAACATTGTCTTCAGTGAGGTTGAAATCATAACATGTACATTTCAAATTAATAAAGTGTTGATCCACATCTTCTGAAGCATCCCCAAAGAATGTAGAAAAAAATTCAATAGGAATATTGACCATTTGAAAGTCTATTTCTGGTAGATTTAAAGGGGTATTACGAAACCGCCTCCTTCTTTGAGTATTTCTCTCTTTTGCTAAGTCTTGCAAAGCCATTGATGGGATTGATGAAGAATATAAAGAAGAATAATGACATGAATGAAACCCTTCATTTTGAATTTTTTCAATGGAGCATCCAAGGAGTTCATTCTCCTGAATCTTTGGTGCTTCTCATTTCTTTTTGAAATTACAAAAAAAATGAGCCATGCTTAAAACAAGCAACAATTTTCTTGAATCATCTTCTCAAAACTTTGAGCCATGGATATTTCTAGTTCCTCAAATATCTTGAAAATAAATCTCTCCCTAGTATGGTTGCCAAAAATGTTGATGCTTGAATCCATCAGAACTGAAACAACAACCTCATGGGGACATTTGTCCCCCTTTGCTTTTAGAGAGGTGGTTCTCCTCTTTGGCTTAAAGATATATCTTTGAATATCTTGGAGTAGGGGGAGTGCTAGACAAGAAACCCCAAATATTTATTGCTTGTATTTATATGATAATGGTTTTTCAATAACCCAATATGATCTTTATATGCAGCAAAAGTATTTTAATAAAAAAATATTGAAGGATGGCTTCAACATTAGAATTAAATTGTGATCAACATCACACACAATCTTCTTAATAATATATAAATACATTCATATCTTCTTCATAGGAGAGAATAATTTGATCATCTCAAAGAATGTTAACAGAGTACTACAATCAAGATCAAAAGATAATTTGATAGGTCAACCTCAAATACTTTGTATTCAAAACTCTGGGTTACAAAGCACAATCAAGATCAACCCCGAAACAATTCTTTGTGGAGTTCTATTCATGGAAGATGTTATTCATTAAAAAATATTTGATGGCCATATATGTGGCTGAAAATACTCCATGATCATATACAAAGAGATCTTAGAAGAATATAAGAACACTCAACAACTCAACCTTGTTCCCAACTCTGAGATTCGAGCATAAAACTATGAGAAATGGTGTAGAAGAATATAATAATAAAAAAAAATGGAGAAGATGGGGATTTATTTATTTTGATCAAAATCTTGATTGTGTATCCATGGTTGTGCCTTCTTCTTCTTTTGATATTCTTCCCTACCCCTCAGACAATACTGAATAATGGGCCTTTGACGAAGCCTCTCTTCCCTTTTCAAGAAGAGATTTTCTAACTACTTGAGTAGTTAGGGTTTCTCCCTTCTAGAAATTCTTGTACAAGTTACTTCTTGAAACATTCCCTTTAATAAATGTATCATTAATTCCTCATTAATTAATTCACATCATTAATACAAGTATATTGAAAGTGGGTCCCTCTCCTTTTTTTATAAAAGTTTTTTAATTAAACTTTTATTTTTAAGATTTGATTAATTTTCCATCAAAACATGATGACTGTAATTTAATTTTTTGGAAGTGAAAACGAAATGTTTATCCCTGAAAACCACTTATTATGTTTTCTTCATCATATCATCTTTCCAACGATATAATTTTTTCCCAAATCTGTCGCCCGGATCAAAAGATATGAGCTCGTGAAGTTGAGTTGTCATGCAGGCCCATTAAAAATGCAACTGACTGATATTTTAATTTCTGAGAAACTTTGATCAACTTTCAACATTTGAGACATGTACCAACATATTCTACATTTAAATAACTTTCCAACAACCTCCACAATATCAACACTTAGCCAAGTTATGGCCTATGCAAGATCAACACTCAGCCACCGTCGATCAAAGTTGATGGGAAAATCTCAGCCCTTGGATTGATTTTTGTGCTTCCCTTCATAAAATTCAACTTTTTGGTTTAAAATTCTATTCCACATGCATTGGGATATTATAATATACATGATATATAATACTAATTGTTTGATAACTTAGCAATAAACACAAGAAGAGAGGAAATTATGGAGCTTGGAGGATTCGGCCCTTGGAAAATTGTCGAATAAAATAATAATTTTGGAATCCCGTTGTCATCCATCTCATGCCCAATCATTGATGAATCAACCATTCATATAATTCCATGTGTTTTTGTAATAAATTTCCACGTGCCTCTAATAATAACATTCTACGTGTCTCCCTCCACGAGTTGTCATGTGTCATAATTCCATGCTTCCATGTGGAATGTTCTTATTGGTTCATGGTTTAAAAGGGGAAAACTTTGGAATAATGGTTAAGTATGGGAAATAAGGCAAAAGGGTAACTAAAGGGAAAATTGTAGGTAGTGGAAGACAAGGGGGGTAGTTGGTAGGTTGTGGGAACGGGTTGCAAGGTTGGGGAGTGAGGTGAGTAAGGGAGTGAGGGATGACCGGTGTCTGTGAACCCGATGAGGATTGTGAGTAGTTCGGGGGAAAGGGGAGGAATGTAGATGATGGAAGTGAGGGAGGATAAATGTAGGTAGCGGGAATGGGGTGAGGAAGTGTAAGGAGGTGGGAAGATGTATGAGTATGTCAACCCATGAACCCGTGAATACTAAAAAATGACTAAGTATGGAGAGAAAGATGATGAGTGAAAATTCTAAGTATGGTAGCATTGTAATATAGGAGAGGAGAGGGGAACATGATACTTAAAAAGATTCTTCAAAATCGGACCTATGGACAAAATCTTGAGTAACTTAGGCATACAGAAACAAATTTATGATCCGAAAAAAAGCGTGGTGAAGCTAAGACTAAGAGGTTCAAAGTGAACTTATAAAATTTCAAAAATGTCTTCTTTTGATATCAAGGACTTTTATGAATCCAAGAGAAGGAAAATAAAGATGACCAAATTTTGGTCAACACCTTTCCCCAAAGGTGACCACTTACTAGGGCATAATGTCAACCACCAAGGTGAAACAGGGAAAAGAGCATAATTTCCAAGTAGATGTTCTATATTAAAAAAAAACTTTAAATGCAACATACTCAAATGCCTCAAGTATTAAAGTGACACTTACCACAATACCTGACTTGTACCTCATGGAGCAAGACCCATTGTCTTCCAGAAATGAGCTAATGTGGTGAATGTCATCATGATGAACCAAAGAAGTATGATGGTGAAGTGGGTCTTCATTTGTGTAAGTGGACATCACAAGTCAATCCATCCCTCGACACTCCACGTCTACAACTTGAGGGCCTCGAGACATCATCTCTTTAGTTATACCTAGAAATGGGGGATAAAAATAACCATGGAACCACTAAGGTCCACCAGAAGGGTTATCGATGAGTGATACCAATGATATTAGCATAACATGAGGATTTTAATAATATAGGTCATCCACAATGGTGAAGGTAGGCCTCAAACCAATTCTAGACTTTTATTATTAATACTAATATTTACTACCAAAAGATTACTATACTGAAGAAATTCTCAAATTTAGGATATTCCATGTTCTATAGGAATTTCACTGCCTATGTTGTAGAGGTTCGACAGGGTCGTAAGAGTAAATGAATGTTAAGCACTATAACTCTCTAATATAGCTTAAGGTTTCCAATTACTTGGCTAGTTTTTCATGATGCTAAATAAGGAGAATCAACCATACCCTTAGTTGTACTATCTGATTCTAAATACAAAAAATGATCTACCTGAACATTGTGCTCATTATACTATAATAACAAACAATCGAAATGATTTTGTAAAGATGGTTCCATGTATACCTATGGGGCGAGGGTATATGTAAAATTAAATCCATAAACAAATTGTATCTAATGCAATACTATTTGTTAGGTACCTTCAAAAGTTTAACCAAGTGCCCCACTTATATTCCTTATGTGTATGCTTCACAATTGTAATTTTACACATTAAACACTAGATATTTGTGTTTGAATACACCATAATGACCTCAACAAAGAGCTTTACTTTTAATCAAAGTTAGCATAAGGGAGAACCTTGAGTCTACACCTCTAAGATGAAAGACAACCAAAATATACTTTAAAACCATAAGTGAACGTGATGAAATATAATCTTGGCATGGAGCATCTCGCAAAAGAAACTATTTTTAGTGGATATGGCAATAAAAATTAAAGACTTAAGGAGATCAACACATGGATGGAATGTTAAAGCACTAATCTTTTAAAGTATAGGTTCAAAGATTAAATTTCATTGAATTATAAATTATATTATTTATAAAGATATGAAATTTTTTTTTTTCATCTAAATGATCCAAAATATGAGTAAAACATATAGAGAAATATCTCAATAGGCCATGTATATCATGGTGAATAGACCATGAATACCATTGTTTAGTAGTTTAGATAGGACATTGTCATACAAATGACTTGAGTTCAAACCTCACGAAATATAAAACCATATTTTTTTAACGAAAAAAAAAGAAGTTATATTTCTATTTGAAATGAAAAGATAATACATTTTATATATAGTTTCAACATTTCTAAACTATCCCTCAAGATTGGTATACACGAACAAAATAAACAAAAATGTCATCACCATTATCTAATCCACATTATATTTTTTCTTTGAGCTCATATAGTGTTCTTCAAAGTATCTCTATACAATGTCAAAATATAATACATCAAGTTTTTAACAAAAAGTCACTCCAAATCTTTTAGAAAGCATTAAAAATCGAACGAGATGTCTTTAACTGTCAGATAAACAGACCACTGTATAAGTCTATCAATTCATCAGACACTAACATATAAGTTGTAACTAGAGAAAAAACAATGGAGCAGAAAGGGAAGAAATTATTGTTCATCCCATAAAAGGTCATGTGAATTCCTAAATTTTCCCATTTTTAGACTCCACCACCGTCCAAACTCCAAAATCTAGTTAAAGACCTTCTTTAGAGATAGCATCGACTTCATAGTTGAGCTCTTTATAGACATGTGAAAGATAAATGGAGTTGAAACCAAATTGGATGTTCTTTGCCTCTTTGAAAATAGAAAAAAAAAAACAAATTTTGCATTATGTTTATTCCCTTCATCCAATTTATAACCACCATAGACTCACTAAATATCTAAATGTTGGATAACCACCATAGACTCACTAAATATCTAAATGTTGGAGATCCCTTTCAAAGTATCTAATTATAAAAGTAATTTCAAAGCTAGCAACTCAACATAATTATTGGAACCCCCTCCTAATCTTGCCTTAAAATTGTAGAATTGATTATCATTTAGAAACACAATCCCCATTGCCCCACATGAAGGTGGGTTACCTTGACAAGCCCATCAAAATAACCCCAATCTCAAGATTTATCTATAGGCTCATGAGAGATCTATATTCAAGAAGAAACCTTAGGAGACGGCCAAAAGTTGGCAAAGATACTTTTACTATGTAAAGCACATTGAAAAGAAGGAATTTGACCATCTTCAAAAATTTTGAAATTTATAGCTAGCCATATACCCGAGGCTAGCTATAAATGATGAGCCTTAAAATATTTTAATTGTGGATGAGACTACCTAATCCGGATTATTTTCGGCACGAAACGAGAGTGGAGATATAATAAAGCAATGTACAGAGATATCTCAGATATCCAATAATATAACATAAATGTATCAGAGATGCAATCATAAACACAAAGATACACTAATACACAATTTTCTATTAATGAGTGAAAATGTACAAAGACTGTTAAAGTACATATTGAAAGACTCGCTAGAATGGTGGCACCTTATCTCTAAGAAGATATGTGTCCGCTACTCGCATTCGCAAGAAGATTATTTTACAATGAGGTTCCAAAGGCCTTTTTATCATAAATAAAATCGAAAACCCTAGCCCCGAAAGATGAAAAGCCAACAGTTTTGTGGACCTTGTTTTGGGTAGTTTGGTGTATCAACTTCCCGGGGGCGTAACTTTGGCATACAATCTTCGTTTGGGGTGCACGATATCTCATTGGAAAGGTATATTTGAGGAGATTCATTTAGGGGGCTCAATCAAATCGTTTGGATATAATTGAAAAGCTTGATCCCAAAAAACCTTCATTTAGGCCCTGAAAATGGCCTCGGAAGTTAAAAACTACTAAAAATAGTAGATTACCAAAATTGCCAGAAAACTGTTTTGAGCCAGTTGGAAAAGGTGGGTGGCCACCGATATCCACCTAGATCAATCCTCTCTCCTTAGGAACAATGGTATCCATTGCGTTGAGTGCCCAGGGGAGAGGGAAAAACATTTGTTGAATCTGCATTTTGATGAGTTGCTTGCCTTGTTGGAGAAGTTTCATTGTTTAGCTTGTTGAAGGTTGTCACGAACATGTGGTTGGAAGGGTTGGGCCTTTTCAACCAATCTGGCTACATGAGATGCCCGTGTGTAGAAGGAATCTTTACACTTTGTTGCAATCTTGTCGACTTCCTTCTGTTGGATAGAAGTTGCTTGGGCCGAGGTTGTAATGGTTGCAGTATCCTTTTGTTCACCTTTTGAACGGATTGTGAAGAAGCTGAATTTTGTAGTATGAGATACTACCTTGCGACACTGTTTAGGTGGAACAGTAGTCAGAACTACCACTAGTATTCTGTAGAGATGACCCCCCAAAGAAACGATGACACTGTGGGGTCGAGACTCATAAACAACATGGTGCTTCCACGTATATGGTTGGCCCAAGAGAACATCATAGACATCCATTGGGGCAACATCACATAGTACCCAATCCTTGAAGGGATGGATGTTGTATGAAAATCGACACTGTTGGCTGACACAGAGATCTCGTCCCTGGCGAAGCCAACCGATGTTGTATGGATGTGGGTGTGGTTTTGTCGACAATCCCAACTATTTGACGACCTTTGTTGAGATGAGGTTCTTCTGGCTTCCACTATCAACAATAAAATGTAGTGGGGTCCCCTTCACCCACATCTATGAATGAAAAAGGTGCTCCCCCTCTTCAAGATCTGTTGGTTCTTCTGGTTGAATTGTTGCGGTCGCGACAGTAGCAGTGGGGTGTGCGTTGATGATCTGCCTTTTACCAGTATTTTCAGAAACATATTCTTAATCAGGGTTTGGCTCCTTGTCTTTGATCTCGGCCACCAATGACTTTTTTGAGCGACATTCCTTGGTGTTGTGCTAGGGATTATTTTCGGCACGAAATGAGAGCAGAGATATAATAAAGTAATGTACAGAGATATCTCGGATATCCAATAATATAACAGAAATGTATCAGAGATGTAACCATAAAAACAAAGATACAGTAATACACAATTTTCTATCAATGAGTGAAAATGTACAAAGACTGTAAAAATACAAACTGAAAGACTCGCTAGAATGGTGGCAGCTTATCTCTGAGAAGAGATGTGTCTGCTACTCGCATTCACAAGAAGATGATTTTACAATGAGGCTCCAAAGGCCTTTCTATCATAAATAAAACCCAAAACCCTAACCCCAGAAGATGAAAAGCCAACATTTTTGTGGACCCCGTTTTGGGTAGTTTGGTGTATCAACTTCCCAGGGAAGTAACTTTGGCATATGATCTCTGTTTGGGGTCCATGATAGCTTGTTGGAAAGGTATCATCGAGGATATTCATTTAGGGGGATCAATTAGAGCCTTTGGATGTTATTAAGAATATCAATCCCAAAAAGCCTTCATTTAGGCCCTCAAAATGGCTTCGGAAGTTAAAAACTGCTAAAAATAGTAAATTACCAAAATTGCTAGAAAACTGTTTTGAGTCAGTTGGAAAAAGTGGGTGGCCACCAATATCCACCTGGATCACCACCAGGATTTGAAGAAATCAATTTTTGAGTCTCCATGCCACACATCTCTCATCCTTGTCAAGGACTCCATATCCTGCCAAACCCGTCTTGAATAGTTACAATAGATTAATAGATGATTTATTGTTTCCTCCTTCATTTGGCATAAGGGACATATGTAGGGCTTGTGCTTATTCCTCTTTTGAAAAAACAGTCCCTAGTAAGGGCCTTTTTCATTATAGCCTTTGAGTGGAGCCCTAATTTTCCATAGTGGTTTCCACCACCATTGGATTTCTTCAAGCCTTTGATGGACAAACATAGCTTTATATCATATCTTAAAGGTGTAGAGTCACTCCTAGTGTTGGATACTTTGACTATATCAACTCATCCTTTGATTCCTTGATTCTAACATGGTTCACCTTAAGCTTTGGTATATAAGCTTCCCATAGTTCACCTTCATGGCCATACAACCCTAATAAATACATAGGCTTTACTCTTGTGACAATATGGAAGTAAACTTTAGATAGGTTGCTTGAGGCAAATTGTATATGCCCTTTTCATATCAAGTGATACTCAACCCATTAAGGAGATTGTATGCCTCACCACAGCCAACCCAAGGATCATATCCAACTCTTACCTTTTCCCCATTCCCAACCTTTCATACTAACCAATTCCCATTCAAACAAAAGGTCGAGGCAATGGCCTTCCATACCATTGATACATTGTGGATTTTTTAGTAGGGATTTCTAATCCATTCCTCAATTGTGGTAGGCTCTATAATGACTCGACTCCACCAACCCTTGTTTCATATTAGTCTCCACAAACACTTAGCTCCCAAGGCCTCTCCAAAATGTTGAATGTTCTTAAGCCCCCAACCACCTAAATATTTTGACTTTGCAATAGTTTTCCATTTAACCAAAGGAATACCCTCATTCTCCTTCTTCCATGACCATAAAAACATGAAACTAATCTTCCTAATTTTCTCTAGAACCCCTATAGGAATAAAGGCCAAGGCATTCTAATATACTGAGATGCCCTCCAACACATGTTTGATCAATCTAAGTTACCCACCCCTAGATAACCATCTATTGCATCAAAGATTGATTCTCCTTTCTACTTTAGCTATCAACCATTTCAAATGATTAATCCCATAGTCATTGAGCCCTTTTGGGTTTGAAAAAATTGAGGGCTAAGCCATTGATTAAGAATGCAAAGAAACTGAGGACAAATAACTCATTATCCAATTTACAAAGTGTACATTAAAACTAATGTGAATCAACATGATCATGAACTACATCCAACTTGCTCGATCATATGCTTTTGACAGATCTAATTTCAACAACATAGTTGTTCGTTTCTTAGTTTTAATTGTGTTCATACCTTCTTGAGCAACTCCTCTTGCATCATGAATTTGCCTACCATACTACTCATTGGATATTGACTTAAATAGCAACATTTTGACCTTCAAAGCAATGATCTTCACAATTAAAGTTTGATAACCCTTCACATTGAAGTGACATCATGATAATGCAAAAATGAAATACATAACTCCTTTTATAACAATTTTTACTTTAACCAAATTTGAAAGCTCCCTAAAATGAAATACATAATTGACCATCAATTAAATTAAAATGTTAATCCTTTCTCTAAAAAAAAATTTGAATTTTTTGTATTTTAATAAAACTCTGATTATAGAAACTTACAATATTTCTTTGGTCAAGTCGTCACACTATAAAAACACATATCTATGTTGTTAAAGTCACCTACATATAATGATATTCTTATCATCAGCCACTCAAGAGAATTCAAATTAAAATTTTCATGTTAATACAAGACCAAAGAGCTCATTTCATACCACTATATGACATTACAAGTACTTAAAAAAACAAGCATGAGATCCATTAATTAGGTTTAGATAGTGAACCTCATACAATGGACATTCATTAAAGTTACAACTTCACTAAGAAGGTTGAGTACCACATGTTGCCATTAGGGAATTCATGGGACACATGAAACACTCTCAACAAAGGTCTTGCCACCGAGAGATAAAAATCAAACGCTTACGTGGCATGGCAATAGGTAAGGATGCCACGTAGGCCCCCACCTATTAGATGAAAAATCAAAACAAAGAAAAGGGCCCCGTCCACTTCTACTCAAGCTTCTAAAAATAGATTCGCCTCACACACCTGTGCTCCCGGCAGGAATTTTGTACTTGATGCTTTTCCTTATCATGCACGCCGCGAGATTCTTTGTACGCGACAGATTCCCGGATCGAATCTCGCCAGCAACAGCATCCGCTTTGAGTTCGGCCGAAAGTGATCGTACGCATTCATGCGGAGGTGCGAATATTCCCTCCCCTGCCTTTTACTCGGGTATGCATTTACCTATGCGCACCATCCTATTCATTATTTTCATTTTTATATTTATTATTATTTTAATAAGAAATAACAAATGATATATTCTTTTATTTTTAAGCAATGAATTTGTGATTATCACAATGATTTGGGCTGGGATCAAACCGAAGAATAATAAAGAACATATACTAAAAACAAACAAGGAGAAAGAATAAAGAATATATTATAAATGCAAGCAATATATTCTTGTATATGTTATACATATGTTATATTATAATATATGTTATATGTTATTACATATATTTAATATCGAAATTTGTTTAAGTTTTTGTGGAATAATGGGTTTAAATGAATAATGAGTTCAAATATGTGAATTTTTTTTTTTGAAAAAGGAAGTGTCATATTAATGTATTTTTAAGGAAAATTTTGTAGAGAAATTTGAAGAATGCTTCTTCATATATTAATGATATTTTTAATAATTTTTTTGGTGTAGATTAGTGCCTTGAATTTAAAGGGATTAAAATTATGTACTTGTTGGCATGAAATTAGCTAAATGCCCAATAATAATGATAATAACTAGTTGAGTTAACCTTTTGGGATTTTTTCTCAAAAAAAAATTTGTGCAATTTTACCCTCGTCTTTCGAATATCTAGATCTGCCAACAATAATTGTCATTAGTAACCTCAAGGAACTAAACCAAATTTGACCTCGTGAACTATGGCCTCCCCATCAACAATATACCTTAAACAATAATTAAATCAATTAAACTACCCTTAAAACTTATAAAAAATTATATATATAATTTTTTATCTGCATTACCTTAAGCATTATAACAATTCTCTAAAATTTATATAAAAAAATTGCATCTTTTTATCTTCAGATTATCAAATTATGATGGTGTGAATGAGTAGGCATTGTGCCTTGTTTATTTTTAGGCTATGTCACGATGATGAAACCCAAAGGGATAGGGTGGATGTGTCCTTGCAAGGGGTTATATATATTAAATTTGGCACATTGTTTAGGGTTGAGTTTTAATAAATAGAGTTGTCTAAACGTTCTATTTTGGGTTTTTTTTAATCATTTTTTCTGTTTGATTTTGTTCGAAATTCGGTGATGAATGGTTGGATATGCAGATTTGAGTGGCTAAGTTTGTATAATTTGAGTTCTCCAGGGTTTTTTTAGCATGCTGAATCCATTTATGTATTCAGAAAGGCAATTTAAACAACATAAAATAAAGATTTTGTCCAAATTTACATCGTCGGATTCCGACCAATTCCTACCAGAAAACCCAAAAGGTAGAACATTTAACTAACACCTTTAATAAATTATCAAATGTTTTTAAAAATATTTTTTTTAATATATATTAAATTTGGCACATTGTTTATGGTTGGGTTTTAATAAATTAACAAATGTTTATATATATATATATATATATATATATATAGGTAAGAGTGGGTATGAAACTTTTGAAACATGGGGTTATATATACTAAATTTGGTAAATTATTTAGGGTTGGGTTTTAATAAATTATCAAATGTTTTTAAAAATAATAATAATTTTTTTTTGTAAGAGTTGGTATGAAATTTTTGAAACATGTTGTTTTAGGGATTTCCATGTAAATGATAGAAATGTATGTATCGAAACATTGGGAATCGAACTTGGGGTAGTTGAGTTAAATTCCCATTAAATAACAATTGAACAAGAACCCAATAATTATAAAATGGTAAGTCTTAAGGAGAACAAGAGGGTAGGATTTGATACACTTATCTGTGTGGTTAATGCTGGTTATTTTCTTTTATATACAAAAACTCTTGCAAACATGATTAAAAGAGGACTCAACGGACTCATGTAAAAAATATTCTTTTATTACAAGGAAGTCATTTGATATAATGTAGATGATCCCTTTATTCAATAAAAGTAGTTATGATATCGTTACATTGGAACTTTCTTATTTAAATATCATCTAACTATTATTTTATTAGTCGCTTATATGAGTGTGACTTTATTACATCAAATAAGCCTTATATTCCAATAGTGCTACATATGCCTCACATGTTTGACCATTACTTCTAGGTACTCCCATGACTACCTTTAAATGTTAAAACAACCTTTAAACATTGCAACCTAGCAATATTTAAACTTTGACAAATAGTAAAAAACTATTCACTTCCCACCCTCAATCTCAATCCCACTAGACAACCTAAAAGGTTCTATTTACCTAACAAATTTACAGTGACAAAAAAGTGATTGCTTGAATTAACAATAAACCCACAAAATACATAACTATATGTTAAACACAATATAATCTTAAACGAATCTTAAAAAAACACAAACACAAACACAATTAATTAAAAAAACATATCATATACACGAATTAAACTATCATATGATTACACGTACATACTTTTAACTTTCAACTACACACAAATACAATGTTCCATAATCCCATACAAATACCCAAAATACACATCCACTTAAAATAACCCATACAAAAACAGCACAACAAAATGTAAAATGTTCTTGCATAGCACATTCACATTGCAATTTTAATGAATATCCACTAGCATTGTACGTGTCTATGTTCTTAGACCTCATCCCATTCCATCCTTTTGGCTTTGTCCCTTTTCCTTATCCATGATTTCTAATACTCATAATTCCATGATTTATTTTCACATCGTACATGAGTACTCATTATTCCAATCCACCCAAGAAATATTCTATGCCAATCTAGAATATAACTTCACCTTTATACAAAGAATATTTTCTTAGCAAGCCATACTTGTAAAGTCTTTTCCATGTTTGAGTGGAGTAGAAATCGTTTTGAGAATCCGGAAAGAATAATATTGTTACATAGCACATAATTTCTTTCTCGACGTGGGGAATATCTCATGAGTTTTTGTTTTCGTATAAAAGAGTTGTAAAGTTGATCTTTATGTTAAAATGAGTATTTGTATTGTATTAAATCAAATATTGGAATTCTCGAAAATCAATAACAA
The DNA here is from genome assembly GCA_009831015.1 of Picea engelmannii. Lineage (NCBI taxonomy): Eukaryota > Viridiplantae > Streptophyta > Pinopsida > Pinales > Pinaceae > Picea > Picea engelmannii. The sequence continues at coordinate 397,674 of ML781226.1, forward strand.
ATATTTACACACAAAAGAAAAAGATAAATTTTCAAAGTTATAAGAAAAAGATAAATTTTCAAAGTCATGACAATGTGGTGAATCAATTATAAATTCTTAAAATTTCAAATACAATTTTCAACATCTATAGATAAAGTTTCAAAGTCATGACAATGTGGTGGATAAATTATAAATTCTTAAAATTTTCAAACTTAATTTTCAACACTCCATTGAAAAAACTAATGAAAAATGATGTCTAATAAACTTATGTGTGATCTTCTTGACACTATTGTCTAAAACCCTTCAAAAGGAGAATATCAAGTGTTTAATTACGTTGTCACAATAAAGTAATTATTTCGTTAAAGCTTACACTTTGACACATGAATTTCTACATTAATTAAGTTAAATTAAAGCAAGGAGTATGTATAATAAATGCAATGAATGAGAGATGAGGCATACTCATCTAAGGGAGAAGATGGCAATCCATAAGATTTCAGAGTTTTGTTGATAAATCAAGTTGGGAAGAGGTACGAGTCTATCTTAAAGAGGTTAGAAGTTGAAGTGACATTATAAGAACAATGTACTTGAATGTTTAAATGAAATCTAGATATGTAATATTGAACATTCAGACAAAAAGGAGGAAGACTCGCATGAGTTCAATAAAGGATGTTGCAAGTTGTGACCTTCTGATGAGCCTTATTGGAGGTCATGAGTGAGATAGATCTAACACAAGTAATACCTTTCAAGAAAAGTTGATGAGTAGTGAGGAAATAGGCACATTTGAGGTTGAGGCTTCAAGAGAGTTTTAAAGTGTGTAAGAAAAGTACAAGGTGGTTAGAGTATATGTGGTATTGTGTGGCAAGGAGCAAAGTCAAAAACACATTATTGAAGGTCATGATATCAAGGAAAACATGGAGAAAGAGAATATGATAAAGCTTGTGAGGTCTGATAACTTATCAAATTTCACAAGGTTGGAAGGAAGGTAGCGAATTTTTTTTTTTGAGATAAAGGGATCTTGGTTCATCACAAGAAAACAAGAGTGGCTGAAGGAAGCATGAAGAAAAGGGAAATAAACAAAGTGAGTGAAGCTCAATGCCCTATATCATGAGGAAACTCCCAACCAATGGAATGAGTTAGGGAGTCCAAGAATGAAATATTGTGAAGGAAGTGTGGTGAAAGATTACGAAGAAGATAGGATGTCACCACATGTACCAATTAGAGCATAGAAGTTTTGGTGGTTAAGAAAGTTAGAACATTTGTTTGAAAAGAGGATGGAAGACCAAGCATTGAGAAGCGGTTCCAACAATTACATGAGTATGGAAA
>ML781226.1:399075-423310 GCA_009831015.1 Picea engelmannii
TTTTTTTTTTCATCTAAATGATCCAAAATATGAGTAAAACATATAGAGAAATATCTCAATAGGCCATGTATATCATGGTGAATAGACCATGAATACCATTGTTTAGTAGTTTAGATAGGACATTGTCATACAAATGACTTGAGTTCAAACCTCACGAAATATAAAACCATATTTTTTTAACGAAAAAAAAAGAAGTTATATTTCTATTTGAAATGAAAAGATAATACATTTTATATATAGTTTCAACATTTCTAAACTATCCCTCAAGATTGGTATACACGAACAAAATAAACAAAAATGTCATCACCATTATCTAATCCACATTATATTTTTTCTTTGAGCTCATATAGTGTTCTTCAAAGTATCTCTATACAATGTCAAAATATAATACATCAAGTTTTTAACAAAAAGTCACTCCAAATCTTTTAGAAAGCATTAAAAATCGAACGAGATGTCTTTAACTGTCAGATAAACAGACCACTGTATAAGTCTATCAATTCATCAGACACTAACATATAAGTTGTAACTAGAGAAAAAACAATGGAGCAGAAAGGGAAGAAATTATTGTTCATCCCATAAAAGGTCATGTGAATTCCTAAATTTTCCCATTTTTAGACTCCACCACCGTCCAAACTCCAAAATCTAGTTAAAGACCTTCTTTAGAGATAGCATCGACTTCATAGTTGAGCTCTTTATAGACATGTGAAAGATAAATGGAGTTGAAACCAAATTGGATGTTCTTTGCCTCTTTGAAAATAGAAAAAAAAAAACAAATTTTGCATTATGTTTATTCCCTTCATCCAATTTATAACCACCATAGACTCACTAAATATCTAAATGTTGGATAACCACCATAGACTCACTAAATATCTAAATGTTGGAGATCCCTTTCAAAGTATCTAATTATAAAAGTAATTTCAAAGCTAGCAACTCAACATAATTATTGGAACCCCCTCCTAATCTTGCCTTAAAATTGTAGAATTGATTATCATTTAGAAACACAATCCCCATTGCCCCACATGAAGGTGGGTTACCTTGACAAGCCCATCAAAATAACCCCAATCTCAAGATTTATCTATAGGCTCATGAGAGATCTATATTCAAGAAGAAACCTTAGGAGACGGCCAAAAGTTGGCAAAGATACTTTTACTATGTAAAGCACATTGAAAAGAAGGAATTTGACCATCTTCAAAAATTTTGAAATTTATAGCTAGCCATATACCCGAGGCTAGCTATAAATGATGAGCCTTAAAATATTTTAATTGTGGATGAGACTACCTAATCCGGATTATTTTCGGCACGAAACGAGAGTGGAGATATAATAAAGCAATGTACAGAGATATCTCAGATATCCAATAATATAACATAAATGTATCAGAGATGCAATCATAAACACAAAGATACACTAATACACAATTTTCTATTAATGAGTGAAAATGTACAAAGACTGTTAAAGTACATATTGAAAGACTCGCTAGAATGGTGGCACCTTATCTCTAAGAAGATATGTGTCCGCTACTCGCATTCGCAAGAAGATTATTTTACAATGAGGTTCCAAAGGCCTTTTTATCATAAATAAAATCGAAAACCCTAGCCCCGAAAGATGAAAAGCCAACAGTTTTGTGGACCTTGTTTTGGGTAGTTTGGTGTATCAACTTCCCGGGGGCGTAACTTTGGCATACAATCTTCGTTTGGGGTGCACGATATCTCATTGGAAAGGTATATTTGAGGAGATTCATTTAGGGGGCTCAATCAAATCGTTTGGATATAATTGAAAAGCTTGATCCCAAAAAACCTTCATTTAGGCCCTGAAAATGGCCTCGGAAGTTAAAAACTACTAAAAATAGTAGATTACCAAAATTGCCAGAAAACTGTTTTGAGCCAGTTGGAAAAGGTGGGTGGCCACCGATATCCACCTAGATCAATCCTCTCTCCTTAGGAACAATGGTATCCATTGCGTTGAGTGCCCAGGGGAGAGGGAAAAACATTTGTTGAATCTGCATTTTGATGAGTTGCTTGCCTTGTTGGAGAAGTTTCATTGTTTAGCTTGTTGAAGGTTGTCACGAACATGTGGTTGGAAGGGTTGGGCCTTTTCAACCAATCTGGCTACATGAGATGCCCGTGTGTAGAAGGAATCTTTACACTTTGTTGCAATCTTGTCGACTTCCTTCTGTTGGATAGAAGTTGCTTGGGCCGAGGTTGTAATGGTTGCAGTATCCTTTTGTTCACCTTTTGAACGGATTGTGAAGAAGCTGAATTTTGTAGTATGAGATACTACCTTGCGACACTGTTTAGGTGGAACAGTAGTCAGAACTACCACTAGTATTCTGTAGAGATGACCCCCCAAAGAAACGATGACACTGTGGGGTCGAGACTCATAAACAACATGGTGCTTCCACGTATATGGTTGGCCCAAGAGAACATCATAGACATCCATTGGGGCAACATCACATAGTACCCAATCCTTGAAGGGATGGATGTTGTATGAAAATCGACACTGTTGGCTGACACAGAGATCTCGTCCCTGGCGAAGCCAACCGATGTTGTATGGATGTGGGTGTGGTTTTGTCGACAATCCCAACTATTTGACGACCTTTGTTGAGATGAGGTTCTTCTGGCTTCCACTATCAACAATAAAATGTAGTGGGGTCCCCTTCACCCACATCTATGAATGAAAAAGGTGCTCCCCCTCTTCAAGATCTGTTGGTTCTTCTGGTTGAATTGTTGCGGTCGCGACAGTAGCAGTGGGGTGTGCGTTGATGATCTGCCTTTTACCAGTATTTTCAGAAACATATTCTTAATCAGGGTTTGGCTCCTTGTCTTTGATCTCGGCCACCAATGACTTTTTTGAGCGACATTCCTTGGTGTTGTGCTAGGGATTATTTTCGGCACGAAATGAGAGCAGAGATATAATAAAGTAATGTACAGAGATATCTCGGATATCCAATAATATAACAGAAATGTATCAGAGATGTAACCATAAAAACAAAGATACAGTAATACACAATTTTCTATCAATGAGTGAAAATGTACAAAGACTGTAAAAATACAAACTGAAAGACTCGCTAGAATGGTGGCAGCTTATCTCTGAGAAGAGATGTGTCTGCTACTCGCATTCACAAGAAGATGATTTTACAATGAGGCTCCAAAGGCCTTTCTATCATAAATAAAACCCAAAACCCTAACCCCAGAAGATGAAAAGCCAACATTTTTGTGGACCCCGTTTTGGGTAGTTTGGTGTATCAACTTCCCAGGGAAGTAACTTTGGCATATGATCTCTGTTTGGGGTCCATGATAGCTTGTTGGAAAGGTATCATCGAGGATATTCATTTAGGGGGATCAATTAGAGCCTTTGGATGTTATTAAGAATATCAATCCCAAAAAGCCTTCATTTAGGCCCTCAAAATGGCTTCGGAAGTTAAAAACTGCTAAAAATAGTAAATTACCAAAATTGCTAGAAAACTGTTTTGAGTCAGTTGGAAAAAGTGGGTGGCCACCAATATCCACCTGGATCACCACCAGGATTTGAAGAAATCAATTTTTGAGTCTCCATGCCACACATCTCTCATCCTTGTCAAGGACTCCATATCCTGCCAAACCCGTCTTGAATAGTTACAATAGATTAATAGATGATTTATTGTTTCCTCCTTCATTTGGCATAAGGGACATATGTAGGGCTTGTGCTTATTCCTCTTTTGAAAAAACAGTCCCTAGTAAGGGCCTTTTTCATTATAGCCTTTGAGTGGAGCCCTAATTTTCCATAGTGGTTTCCACCACCATTGGATTTCTTCAAGCCTTTGATGGACAAACATAGCTTTATATCATATCTTAAAGGTGTAGAGTCACTCCTAGTGTTGGATACTTTGACTATATCAACTCATCCTTTGATTCCTTGATTCTAACATGGTTCACCTTAAGCTTTGGTATATAAGCTTCCCATAGTTCACCTTCATGGCCATACAACCCTAATAAATACATAGGCTTTACTCTTGTGACAATATGGAAGTAAACTTTAGATAGGTTGCTTGAGGCAAATTGTATATGCCCTTTTCATATCAAGTGATACTCAACCCATTAAGGAGATTGTATGCCTCACCACAGCCAACCCAAGGATCATATCCAACTCTTACCTTTTCCCCATTCCCAACCTTTCATACTAACCAATTCCCATTCAAACAAAAGGTCGAGGCAATGGCCTTCCATACCATTGATACATTGTGGATTTTTTAGTAGGGATTTCTAATCCATTCCTCAATTGTGGTAGGCTCTATAATGACTCGACTCCACCAACCCTTGTTTCATATTAGTCTCCACAAACACTTAGCTCCCAAGGCCTCTCCAAAATGTTGAATGTTCTTAAGCCCCCAACCACCTAAATATTTTGACTTTGCAATAGTTTTCCATTTAACCAAAGGAATACCCTCATTCTCCTTCTTCCATGACCATAAAAACATGAAACTAATCTTCCTAATTTTCTCTAGAACCCCTATAGGAATAAAGGCCAAGGCATTCTAATATACTGAGATGCCCTCCAACACATGTTTGATCAATCTAAGTTACCCACCCCTAGATAACCATCTATTGCATCAAAGATTGATTCTCCTTTCTACTTTAGCTATCAACCATTTCAAATGATTAATCCCATAGTCATTGAGCCCTTTTGGGTTTGAAAAAATTGAGGGCTAAGCCATTGATTAAGAATGCAAAGAAACTGAGGACAAATAACTCATTATCCAATTTACAAAGTGTACATTAAAACTAATGTGAATCAACATGATCATGAACTACATCCAACTTGCTCGATCATATGCTTTTGACAGATCTAATTTCAACAACATAGTTGTTCGTTTCTTAGTTTTAATTGTGTTCATACCTTCTTGAGCAACTCCTCTTGCATCATGAATTTGCCTACCATACTACTCATTGGATATTGACTTAAATAGCAACATTTTGACCTTCAAAGCAATGATCTTCACAATTAAAGTTTGATAACCCTTCACATTGAAGTGACATCATGATAATGCAAAAATGAAATACATAACTCCTTTTATAACAATTTTTACTTTAACCAAATTTGAAAGCTCCCTAAAATGAAATACATAATTGACCATCAATTAAATTAAAATGTTAATCCTTTCTCTAAAAAAAAATTTGAATTTTTTGTATTTTAATAAAACTCTGATTATAGAAACTTACAATATTTCTTTGGTCAAGTCGTCACACTATAAAAACACATATCTATGTTGTTAAAGTCACCTACATATAATGATATTCTTATCATCAGCCACTCAAGAGAATTCAAATTAAAATTTTCATGTTAATACAAGACCAAAGAGCTCATTTCATACCACTATATGACATTACAAGTACTTAAAAAAACAAGCATGAGATCCATTAATTAGGTTTAGATAGTGAACCTCATACAATGGACATTCATTAAAGTTACAACTTCACTAAGAAGGTTGAGTACCACATGTTGCCATTAGGGAATTCATGGGACACATGAAACACTCTCAACAAAGGTCTTGCCACCGAGAGATAAAAATCAAACGCTTACGTGGCATGGCAATAGGTAAGGATGCCACGTAGGCCCCCACCTATTAGATGAAAAATCAAAACAAAGAAAAGGGCCCCGTCCACTTCTACTCAAGCTTCTAAAAATAGATTCGCCTCACACACCTGTGCTCCCGGCAGGAATTTTGTACTTGATGCTTTTCCTTATCATGCACGCCGCGAGATTCTTTGTACGCGACAGATTCCCGGATCGAATCTCGCCAGCAACAGCATCCGCTTTGAGTTCGGCCGAAAGTGATCGTACGCATTCATGCGGAGGTGCGAATATTCCCTCCCCTGCCTTTTACTCGGGTATGCATTTACCTATGCGCACCATCCTATTCATTATTTTCATTTTTATATTTATTATTATTTTAATAAGAAATAACAAATGATATATTCTTTTATTTTTAAGCAATGAATTTGTGATTATCACAATGATTTGGGCTGGGATCAAACCGAAGAATAATAAAGAACATATACTAAAAACAAACAAGGAGAAAGAATAAAGAATATATTATAAATGCAAGCAATATATTCTTGTATATGTTATACATATGTTATATTATAATATATGTTATATGTTATTACATATATTTAATATCGAAATTTGTTTAAGTTTTTGTGGAATAATGGGTTTAAATGAATAATGAGTTCAAATATGTGAATTTTTTTTTTTGAAAAAGGAAGTGTCATATTAATGTATTTTTAAGGAAAATTTTGTAGAGAAATTTGAAGAATGCTTCTTCATATATTAATGATATTTTTAATAATTTTTTTGGTGTAGATTAGTGCCTTGAATTTAAAGGGATTAAAATTATGTACTTGTTGGCATGAAATTAGCTAAATGCCCAATAATAATGATAATAACTAGTTGAGTTAACCTTTTGGGATTTTTTCTCAAAAAAAAATTTGTGCAATTTTACCCTCGTCTTTCGAATATCTAGATCTGCCAACAATAATTGTCATTAGTAACCTCAAGGAACTAAACCAAATTTGACCTCGTGAACTATGGCCTCCCCATCAACAATATACCTTAAACAATAATTAAATCAATTAAACTACCCTTAAAACTTATAAAAAATTATATATATAATTTTTTATCTGCATTACCTTAAGCATTATAACAATTCTCTAAAATTTATATAAAAAAATTGCATCTTTTTATCTTCAGATTATCAAATTATGATGGTGTGAATGAGTAGGCATTGTGCCTTGTTTATTTTTAGGCTATGTCACGATGATGAAACCCAAAGGGATAGGGTGGATGTGTCCTTGCAAGGGGTTATATATATTAAATTTGGCACATTGTTTAGGGTTGAGTTTTAATAAATAGAGTTGTCTAAACGTTCTATTTTGGGTTTTTTTTAATCATTTTTTCTGTTTGATTTTGTTCGAAATTCGGTGATGAATGGTTGGATATGCAGATTTGAGTGGCTAAGTTTGTATAATTTGAGTTCTCCAGGGTTTTTTTAGCATGCTGAATCCATTTATGTATTCAGAAAGGCAATTTAAACAACATAAAATAAAGATTTTGTCCAAATTTACATCGTCGGATTCCGACCAATTCCTACCAGAAAACCCAAAAGGTAGAACATTTAACTAACACCTTTAATAAATTATCAAATGTTTTTAAAAATATTTTTTTTAATATATATTAAATTTGGCACATTGTTTATGGTTGGGTTTTAATAAATTAACAAATGTTTATATATATATATATATATATATATATATAGGTAAGAGTGGGTATGAAACTTTTGAAACATGGGGTTATATATACTAAATTTGGTAAATTATTTAGGGTTGGGTTTTAATAAATTATCAAATGTTTTTAAAAATAATAATAATTTTTTTTTGTAAGAGTTGGTATGAAATTTTTGAAACATGTTGTTTTAGGGATTTCCATGTAAATGATAGAAATGTATGTATCGAAACATTGGGAATCGAACTTGGGGTAGTTGAGTTAAATTCCCATTAAATAACAATTGAACAAGAACCCAATAATTATAAAATGGTAAGTCTTAAGGAGAACAAGAGGGTAGGATTTGATACACTTATCTGTGTGGTTAATGCTGGTTATTTTCTTTTATATACAAAAACTCTTGCAAACATGATTAAAAGAGGACTCAACGGACTCATGTAAAAAATATTCTTTTATTACAAGGAAGTCATTTGATATAATGTAGATGATCCCTTTATTCAATAAAAGTAGTTATGATATCGTTACATTGGAACTTTCTTATTTAAATATCATCTAACTATTATTTTATTAGTCGCTTATATGAGTGTGACTTTATTACATCAAATAAGCCTTATATTCCAATAGTGCTACATATGCCTCACATGTTTGACCATTACTTCTAGGTACTCCCATGACTACCTTTAAATGTTAAAACAACCTTTAAACATTGCAACCTAGCAATATTTAAACTTTGACAAATAGTAAAAAACTATTCACTTCCCACCCTCAATCTCAATCCCACTAGACAACCTAAAAGGTTCTATTTACCTAACAAATTTACAGTGACAAAAAAGTGATTGCTTGAATTAACAATAAACCCACAAAATACATAACTATATGTTAAACACAATATAATCTTAAACGAATCTTAAAAAAACACAAACACAAACACAATTAATTAAAAAAACATATCATATACACGAATTAAACTATCATATGATTACACGTACATACTTTTAACTTTCAACTACACACAAATACAATGTTCCATAATCCCATACAAATACCCAAAATACACATCCACTTAAAATAACCCATACAAAAACAGCACAACAAAATGTAAAATGTTCTTGCATAGCACATTCACATTGCAATTTTAATGAATATCCACTAGCATTGTACGTGTCTATGTTCTTAGACCTCATCCCATTCCATCCTTTTGGCTTTGTCCCTTTTCCTTATCCATGATTTCTAATACTCATAATTCCATGATTTATTTTCACATCGTACATGAGTACTCATTATTCCAATCCACCCAAGAAATATTCTATGCCAATCTAGAATATAACTTCACCTTTATACAAAGAATATTTTCTTAGCAAGCCATACTTGTAAAGTCTTTTCCATGTTTGAGTGGAGTAGAAATCGTTTTGAGAATCCGGAAAGAATAATATTGTTACATAGCACATAATTTCTTTCTCGACGTGGGGAATATCTCATGAGTTTTTGTTTTCGTATAAAAGAGTTGTAAAGTTGATCTTTATGTTAAAATGAGTATTTGTATTGTATTAAATCAAATATTGGAATTCTCGAAAATCAATAACAAATATTTACACACAAAAGAAAAAGATAAATTTTCAAAGTTATAAGAAAAAGATAAATTTTCAAAGTCATGACAATGTGGTGAATCAATTATAAATTCTTAAAATTTCAAATACAATTTTCAACATCTATAGATAAAGTTTCAAAGTCATGACAATGTGGTGGATAAATTATAAATTCTTAAAATTTTCAAACTTAATTTTCAACACTCCATTGAAAAAACTAATGAAAAATGATGTCTAATAAACTTATGTGTGATCTTCTTGACACTATTGTCTAAAACCCTTCAAAAGGAGAATATCAAGTGTTTAATTACGTTGTCACAATAAAGTAATTATTTCGTTAAAGCTTACACTTTGACACATGAATTTCTACATTAATTAAGTTAAATTAAAGCAAGGAGTATGTATAATAAATGCAATGAATGAGAGATGAGGCATACTCATCTAAGGGAGAAGATGGCAATCCATAAGATTTCAGAGTTTTGTTGATAAATCAAGTTGGGAAGAGGTACGAGTCTATCTTAAAGAGGTTAGAAGTTGAAGTGACATTATAAGAACAATGTACTTGAATGTTTAAATGAAATCTAGATATGTAATATTGAACATTCAGACAAAAAGGAGGAAGACTCGCATGAGTTCAATAAAGGATGTTGCAAGTTGTGACCTTCTGATGAGCCTTATTGGAGGTCATGAGTGAGATAGATCTAACACAAGTAATACCTTTCAAGAAAAGTTGATGAGTAGTGAGGAAATAGGCACATTTGAGGTTGAGGCTTCAAGAGAGTTTTAAAGTGTGTAAGAAAAGTACAAGGTGGTTAGAGTATATGTGGTATTGTGTGGCAAGGAGCAAAGTCAAAAACACATTATTGAAGGTCATGATATCAAGGAAAACATGGAGAAAGAGAATATGATAAAGCTTGTGAGGTCTGATAACTTATCAAATTTCACAAGGTTGGAAGGAAGGTAGCGAATTTTTTTTTTTGAGATAAAGGGATCTTGGTTCATCACAAGAAAACAAGAGTGGCTGAAGGAAGCATGAAGAAAAGGGAAATAAACAAAGTGAGTGAAGCTCAATGCCCTATATCATGAGGAAACTCCCAACCAATGGAATGAGTTAGGGAGTCCAAGAATGAAATATTGTGAAGGAAGTGTGGTGAAAGATTACGAAGAAGATAGGATGTCACCACATGTACCAATTAGAGCATAGAAGTTTTGGTGGTTAAGAAAGTTAGAACATTTGTTTGAAAAGAGGATGGAAGACCAAGCATTGAGAAGCGGTTCCAACAATTACATGAGTATGGAAACAAATAGATTAAAGACTCATTTGAAAGGGGTTCAATCTCTAAGGTTTTGAAGACTAGTTAGGGCATTAGAGATTGTGAATAATGGTGCCTAGCCACAAAGCTATGTACCTTGTTTATGAATTATAAATAAATGAGTAGAACATAGTTACATATATGTGTGTCAAACCTATGATCTTAGAATCTCTATTCATGTGTGCATGTACATTGTCAATTGCACTCATAGTGGATTGTAGGATGTCGACACAGGACATTCAATCAATGAACTTGCGACATAGCACATGCGTACATGGGGTATTAAAGAATACTCCTAATTTCACTAAGTATTGATAAATACCTCCCAAAATCTTTGTATTCAACCCCTCTCCCAATACATCTTTCCAGTAAAAAAAATCTCTATTTTACTAGATATCCCTATTTTTTACTAGATACCCCTTTTTATAACCCTCAATACCTATAAACCCCCCTATACTTGCATCCACCCTCAAATACCTATAATATATTAACTTATTTTTTCATAATTTAAAAACCCCCTTTATAAATGAGCGTGATAAAATATTGGTCAACAAATTGAAGCCCTGTAAATGTTGAAGCCCCAAAAATTTAAGTCCAACAAAAAAATCCGAAAATAAATCTTATATAGAGTAATTGGATTTTCTAAATAAAAACCTAATGTAATTCAAAATGTCAATTTAATTTCAATGGTGAAAAATACATTCTAAAATAAGAACTTAGTGAATAATCTAAAATGTCACTATCCTCGTCATTAAATCACAACCGCATTAGTAAACTTTGTATTTTTTCCATTATTATTAATTTTTTTAAATGAATATTCTTAAAAAATAAGAATAATGCATAAACATGTACAATACTTATTTTTTATATTTCATATAATTTAAGAAGTGCTTAATATTGACAACGGTTATATAAATATCCCAATGTTATGTTATAATGTAAATTAAAATTATTAAATAAAGAGAAAAAGACAACAAACCTATTCAATATGATTTAACAAGTGCATAATATTGACAACGGTTATATAAATACCCAAATGTTATAATGTAAATTAAAATTATCAAATAAAGAGAAAATGACAACAAACCTATTGAATAGATTGATATATAATTCATTGGTAACTTTTTGTGTTTGTACGAGAAATGTGTAAAATTCGAATCCGTCCTTTTTAGGTTAAAGTGGGTTTTCGATTATTTTGATGTAGAATTTGGATTTAAATTATATATTAATTAATAAAAAATGTTTATACATTACAAAATTCTTAACGTAGACGTAACATACCATATTGTATTTAAAGAAATTGACGTAGTATTTGGGATTATTGTTTTTTTCTTTAAAAAAAATACATTTATTATAAACTTTTAGTAATTATTTTACGATTATAAAAACTTTTTCATGTCTTTTAAATATTAAAAAAACATTTCACATTTGGATCTTTGAAATCCATAACAAAATAGATGAGACTTCTTTGTTTATGGGACAATGGACTCTCCTTTTGTTTGCGGGACAATGTACCCCCTTCTACCCAACCTTCTACCCAACGACTTGGCTGGTAAAGTCTACAGAGGTATACATACCCTACCCCCCTCTAGATTTGAACTTGTGACCTCTTAAGAGGAAACTCATGTTCTTAACCATTAGGCCCACTTAGGCTGATACATGCATCCTTTATTCAAAAACCTAGAAAAAAAGGAAATCCATGGAATGGTGTTGACAAGTATTAATATTTTCAAGGTTTAGGTGAAATTATTTCTATGGAAGAAAAAATGTAAAGAAGAAGAAAAAAATGCAAAAAGAAGAAAAAAAATGCAAAAAAGTATACTAAAAACCTTTGAAAAAAATCAAGATTACTTTAATTTATTATTAATGTTTACAAGTGATTAAAATTAGTAAATGGCATTCGAGAAAGAAGATATATAAAAAGAAACAATGAACATTTTTTAAGTGATGAAATATGTATATCAAGATTGGGTTTAACAAGGGTTGCATGGCAACGCAGTCCCTGCGGAGTTAGTTGGGAAATACATGTTGAACAATGAAACTTAATATAACTAAATGCACAAGTAATGAATATTTTTTGTCAAAAGATAACAATTGAGGGTTGTTTGTTATTCAAAATGTATAATGAACCATTCATAAATATAATATAAATATAATAAATATATTATAAATATAATATAAATATAATAATAAATAATATATTAGATAATAAATATAATATAAATATAATAATGCATAATAATAAATACATAGTACATTTTTTTATATTTAGATGTGGTGATTGGTGAAATTCATTGATTATGTAATTAATTCTACATATTGAAAGACGTGAAGGGAGCAATAACACTTCAATTCTATCAACCAATTAGAAATGAGAAACACAAATATTTTTATTATATCCAAAAATATATATTTGTTTTCTTATGTTAAACACTACATTGCATACACAAATTTATGGTAAAAGACAAATTAATGTCACATCAAAAGCAAACTCATTGCTATAGTCCCATGGCAGGGACTAATAAGGCTTTAAAGAAAGATGATGAGCGGACAAATATAAATATGCAACATTAAGCTTGATCACATGCATATGAGGAAAATTAACTTTTGACGTGGAGAAAAAGTGAATAATATATTGAAATATTTGTAATCTAAGATGAATAGAATCTTTGTGTTACCGATGTCGAGTGCTCATTTAAAAACCAACAAAATACATGTACTTTTTCTTATTCACATGAATAATAGAGTATTTCTTATTTACATGAATAATAGAGTAGCAAGATAAAAGTTCCCAAAAGGAGTTGGCTTTGGGGTTATTTAACAACATTTTCGAAAAGTAAGTAGGCTTTTTAATGGGAAGGGAAATGTATATATGGTATTCATAATTTATCCTAGTGGACTAGCTCGAGTGGTTAAAAGTGTTGAGTTTTATGAAAGAGGTTTTGGGGTTAATTCTCCAAACCGATTTCCTTAGTTGCAAACCTCACTCAATGTCCCTAATAGATCAGGGGTTGTAATCAACATCAATGGATTTACACTACGTACCATCCACAAAATGTGGGGAAGTATTTGAAAGTTTTTCTATCAGGTTTTCTTTGGAAAAAAATATGATCTTCATAACGAATCCACTATCTCAATATGCAAAAGTCTTGAAATAAAAAATAATATTTATCATAAATCTTTTAATAAATTAGAATGAAAATCATATTAAGCAACAATTAAGTAAGTGCTCTAGCATTTTCACAATTAAGAGGAAAATTTGTACATTGGAGAATGTCATAATAATTTCAATATCCTAGTTTATTAGAAAAACATTTATTATTATGACAAGTATAGAAATTTTGATGAATGTTTATGATGATGATGATGATGATTAACATCCACCGAGACCGAATTGGTCTATTAGACCTTAAGAGGGTAAGTGATTATTTGCAATTCTTTAGAATTTTGTTTCTATGCTCGAAAAGCATTAATAGAAGCTTTCCAAGATCATCATAGTTTTGTTGAGTTAAAAGGTTAGGAAGGTTGGTAGTGTGACAAATATTTCGAAATTGAGATATAATTTGGGTATAGGCTGGACAATCTAAGAGAAAGTGTTTTTCATCTTCAACCTTCTTAGTGTCACAAAGGTGACACACTCTTTCATCCCATGGCATTTTAAGAATTGACCAACACCCAGTTTCACTATGGAGCTCATGAGAATTTGTTCTTATCTTAGCAATGCTTATTTTTTTCTTTACACTTGTCAAAACAAAGAGATAATTTTGATCTTCTAGATTAGGGTTGATTGCATCCTTATAATACCTTGATTTAATTTTTTCCGAACTCTTTATCACACCACATTTTCTCAAATTTTGATTTGATGATATTTTTAATAGTATCCTTATTCTGCGAAATGGTGTCTTCCATGATTCCCCAATAGCTTAGCCAAGACTAGGCATTTTTATTCCATCCTCGCTTGAGTTGATGGTAGTTACGACTGGATTTTGAAGCAATTTTAGGAAGCCTCTTATCTTCCATGTTGTTTAACTTGTTCTTATACATTAGGTGTCTAGTCATAACTGTGTTCTCAATGGGGGGAAGGCTTGCCTCTAAGAGGAGGATGGGATAGGGAGTATTTCCTTTAATTTTGAGATTACAGGTTATAAAATTCTTGTGTATTTGCTCTATCTTTCTCCGAGATTCACGAGAGATACTACATCCCCAGACTTCACATCCATAAAGAATAACAAGCATAACAAGAATCTCAAAGAGGGGTTTCTTCTTATCCCATATCCAAAAATTGACTGATTTACAATTGTTTTCAAGCCCGTAATAATATTTTCATCCCCCAATAATCATTTTCTCAATGCTATAATTCCACTTGATCTTGTGGTGAATATCTATTCCAAGATATTTGCATGAATTCACTTCCTCCAAGTTGTTTTTGTCATATACAAAGGTATCATAAGTGATATTATTGGATTTAATGATCATGACCTTAGTCTTGTCAATATTATCAATCATACCCATATTGGAGAAAAAATCCTTTAGGATTCTTAGTTGGTTTTCAAGACCGTGGGGACTCCTCTCCATAAGAACAATATTATTGGCATAAAGAAGAAGATTCATGACTATACCAGTGAGAGTAGGGCCAACACAACCTGCTTCTTCCAAGCAATCTTCTAACTTGTCAATGTATATGCAAAAAAGGGTAGGGGACAAGGGACAACCTTGCTTGACTCCAATATTGTAGTTAATCTCTTTTGACCAACCCTCAATGTTCTTAAACTTGGCAATAACAGTCTCATATAGCCTTATTGCAACAACCCTCAACTCGAAAGACACTTTTATCTCTTCCCAAAGGTTTTTCCTAAGAACTGTGTCAAAAAAAATTCTAAAGTCAACAAAACAATAAAAAAGATTGATTTTAGTATTGCATAACTCCTTTGTAATGATCCTAAAGGTAACAGAATGGTTGTAATATCCCTAGGTCGAACCCCAAATGTAAATGTGTGTGTGTGTGTGTGTATACACACACATTTACATTTTGGGTTTGACCTAGGGATATTACAACCCCAAATATAATATCGCTAGATCGAACCCCAAATGTAAATGTGTATATATATATAAGATGGTGAGTTGTTGGTATCAAGTCTTGGATTCAACTTTGTGCGCACATTCCATAGTTTGGTGATTGTGCGAGGATTGTGCATCAAAGAAAGAATGCACACATTTTATAGTGTAGCATGCACTTGTGTAAGTGTGTGAGGATGGCACACCAAAAGAAGAGTGTGCACATCCCAGAGTCTTGTGCACATCAGATTAAGCACATAGTTTTGAGGTCAGAGAGCCTTTATATATATGCTTGTATTTTAAGGCTGGTGAGCCTGGATGCAAAAGGCCAGCGCGCCTATATTGTAAATGTAATCACCCTCAAAATTACTAATATAATAACATCACAACATGCAAAATCAACTTAGATGAAAAAAATACGAGGGCTAAACTCCACGTTAAAGGAAAAAGGGGAAGCTTAAGTCAAGGGAATATTTTATTAATATTTCCGAAAGTTTAATTTATGGATATGTATTTATCCTAAGTTCTCGAGGGTAGGGAACTAGTCACCAAGTGGCTAAAGATACTTATGAAGGTGACAAGTGTTGTTGGCATAGGGGCATACCTAGGGTTCAACTCTAACAACACACCAACAAACCCTAACTACTAGCCCTTTCGGAAACACCTGTGAAGCAGATGAAGTCTCACCCGAAGTAGCAATAGGGGGGTTGTAGGACACAAGTGTCTACAACTAGTGGAAGTGCAAGATGATTTCAGAATAACAACACAATATAACCTAGGGATTCTTAACAATATTATGCTTAGCTTCGCGAAGTTATTTATATCTTATTATCTTCAATAGGAATAATAACAATGCAATAACAATATAACAGATAGAAAATAACACAACATCAACCACATAAAACAATGAGATTTTACGTGGTTCACCCTCTCCCTAGGGCTACGTCCACATAACTATGTTTATTGATAAAGTGGATGAAAATACACATTTCTATCTGCACACTCAACTGCAAATCCTTCTCTCTCTCTCCTCTCTATCCCCCAACTCTATGCACCCATCTGCAGAGTAGATCTTCGCACCCAGCTGAAGACCCCAAAATACAAGAATCCTCTTACAACAAAAACACTTATACCTCTCCAAAAATCATCATCCTCTCCCTCTCTCTTCTAGTCCTCTATTTATCATTTCACGACTCTTAGAAAACCCTAGACCAAAGCCTAGGTGCCAAAACCCTAGGTCCACATAATCCTCATTTTAAGGACTTCACCAACCTATTCTTCCTTCTTCTTCGTGAGGTGATCCAAAGCACCCATTAATGTCTTCTTCCACTTGTTGACTTGTCCATGATTCATCTTCCTTGATCTTCTCCTTTAACGACTTGCTTTTCCTTACATCATTCCTTTTTTTCTACTTATTTAACCACTTTGACCCTTCCTCGGTTTGTGTGCCTTCCACACACTTCATACTCTGTCTTTCTTGTTCCTTAATCTTTGATTTCTTCCCTAATACAAGATCAAAGGCCAAGAGGCCCCCAACACTCACATGTGACTCATCCCGAGTCAATGCAGGATTGAGCCTTCTGTATCACTTCGACTGCAGACTGCGCAGAGCAGCTTGTGATTTCTTCTCGGTCCCTCCCTATCGTGTGCAGAATGTATTTTTTGTGTCTGGTACCCAATTTCAACTACACCTGGTACCTAAACCCTTCTTCCTTTTCTTTTACTGAGAGTTGTGAGGCAACTGGTTGTCACAATACAGCTTCAACCGGGTCCCATTTACTAAACCATCCTTCCATTCTCCGTTAAGAGTCTTCAACTGCGCAAATCCACCTTCTGTAACATAGGAAACCTCAAATGGCCCAAGCCAATGTGTTTTGAACTTTCCTGGATGCTTCATGAGCTTATTGTCATATAAAAGTACCAAATATCCTTGTTTAAATGCTTTCTTCTTGATATGCCTGTCATGGTAAGCCTTTTCTCATTCTTTTTATACCTGCTGATGAAATCTTACAATGAACCTGTCTTCCTCTAGTTCCATGAACTGTGCAAGCCTGTCTCGAACAACGTCGGTGTCATCCATACCTGTAAATGTTTCAATTCTTAAACTAGGAACCAAATATTTCGTAGGTACCACTGCTTCCAGACCATAAACTAACTTGAAAGGAGTCTGCGTTGTTATCTTTTTGCAAGTAGTTCGATAATCCCATAACACTACTAGAATTCTCAAATCCCAATCATCCCTATTAACACTGCGAATCTTCATTAGCATTGTCTCCAAGATGTTATTGAAAGCTTCGGCTGTACCATTCGCCTGAGGGTGATATGGTGTGCTCTTCTAATGGTGAACTTCAAACTCCTGAGTCGAGGCTTCAATAGTTTTGTTAATGAAGTGTGTGCCTTGATCGCTCATAAGGGTCTTCGGGCATCCAAATTTGGTTATGATATCATCAAAGATGAACCGCGCAAATGTAGTTGCACTACAATCTTTAACTGCTCTAGCTTCTGCCCATCTAGTCAAATACTCTGTAGCAGTGATAATGTATTGAGCTCCTGTGCGCTCTCCTGGTGGGTTGATAGGTCCCACAATGTCAATAGCCCATTTCTCAAATGCCTGTAAAGTCAACTGAAGTGCTAAATGCATTTCCTCCCTTCTGTTAGCACTAGGAATCACCCTCAGACTGTAATGAGGATAAGCCCAGTACCCATCAGTTTATATGTCACAAGTAATTGAGTTTTGAGTGGTCAAATGGAGAAAACTCAATAACAATAGCATTCTAACTTAGAAATCTGGACTAGCATGCACCAACCATTGAGGTCTTGAATCAACTTCAGTCAGTAAGTTGGAGTAAGAGTGAGTAGGAGGAAGATTTAGTGATAAAAGTGTAGAGGTCTGCTATGAACATCAGATTTTCCAGCAGCCTAAGGAGGAAAAACTTAAACACAAGGTCCTCTTGGATTCAAATTTCAAGAAGCTGAAAGAAATCATAATAGTACTATAATCAAACATTTATCATAATACAGTTACAACAATCCATGTGAATCAATCAAACATGAACTCTCTTAGTATTAGAGGAAAATAAGATGGAGTAAGAAAGTTGACTTAGAATAACCAAGATGTCTCAAAAACAAATACATAACCAGAGAACCAATTGTTCTCAATCAAAATATTACAATATCAGGGAGCCTAGCTCAACCATTTGACCATTACAAAATATCAAAACAGAGTATATATACTCAAAACTACTGCAACTACCAGGAATGTGATCAGATCATTGCCTTCAAAGCCTTCATTCGATGCCCGCTCTGTCAGGTTGTGCAGACCTCATTATGTCAGACGCGAGCCAGGCATAGTTATGTGATATACAAGGAAAATTGACCATAAGGAAACTTCATATTGTAAGTGTGCCTTCACAGCTGCTCTCATCCTTCTTTCCATTTATGGAGTGTGTTGAAGTTTCAACCACCATCTCTATGTCCATTAATTGATATCTCCTCGGGATTGAGACCGAGCCAGGTAACCAAGGGACGACCACTTGTTGCGATTAAATGTGATGCTAAATGAACATACGAATAAGGGGCCATTGGTCTAATACAGAACTGTGGCTGGGATGATTCTGCTATTTAAGGTGCAGCCGTTGAGTTTTACCCATTCACCAATTTTGGGATACATAAGAACTTGCGTGGAGACAGTGCCAAATTTGGCTCTTTAAGAGCCTTGGATGCAGAGCAGAGGATGAGGGGCCAGTGACTTTGGCCTTGCTCCAATGTGACCTTGAGCTGTGACCCAACGCCTTATCCCAAATGGTGTCTCAAGATTTCACGCATAAGGAGTCTTCACCTCCCCTACTCTAGATTTCCCGATGCCTGAGTCGACGAAATCACCCTGCTCAGACCGACGGCCAGATATTTTTCACGATTGATGACTACGATTGCTTCTTCGGAACTTTGAATTGGTCATCTTCATGTGATGGGTGCCAACCTTTCCTTATGGACCCTCCGTCCATAGGACCTCGAGCTGTGACCCTGGGCCCACTCTCCGAGTGCTTCGCGAACTTGCACTACGGGAAACTTGTGCATTTCTCCCTGTAAACCTCTAATTCACGAAACTGTGAATCCGCTGATCTATTGCCACATGCCCTTATGGATAATATGGTCCAGCTTTACTTCGCACTTCATGCTTCGGGACTCCGGGACTTTGCAATGTTTCTCATTTTAAAACTCCCGAAGTAAAACTCCTGGAGCAATAGATCTGATGAGGTGTGGCTCTTGTTGATCAATGGATTTCGGGCATGGAAAGAGTTTCTCTGAGTTATGTTCTTTGCGCTCATGGCTGCGGCCTGCCCCTTGACAACTTTATGTGATAACATTTGGATCCACAGGGGATTGCATGCTCCCTGCGAGCTACCAAGAACAAGTAGTTCTAGTGCCTTAGTTGTTGGGTTATGGAGTCATGCTCTGAAACATCATACTGAAGAAAATAGGCCAATATGTACACTATTATAAAAATGAAAGCAAACACACCTGCTCCTGAGGGAGCTTATTTATGTACAAAACCTAAGTTAACTGACTTTTACAAAATGCTAGGTGAAAGAAAACTTCCACCATGTCCATTCAAACTGTTTGACATATGAATCCTTTGCTTCACTACAAATGATCCATAAAATACAAGGAAAGCATGACAAATGACTAATTTCATTCTTATGATCACCCATATTACCTTCAAATGATGATAAAAAGATCAAGCCTGCATGCTCCAAAGCATTTAAAAAATTTAACTTTATGTACTCATCGATAGGGTCATGAAACTGAAGGCAATGCATGATTAACTTATGAATGGTTACCTTCACTATTTCAAAGCTAGTGACAGTTGGCTTGATGTTCTCTACAGACACACTTGATTTAATGACAACCACAAGCATCTGTGGGTCAAAAAGATACTTGTTGTGAACTGTAGGTACAAGTGGAAGAAGGCTGGACGTAGGAGGTTGTTGATCCACTGATGACTGCTGATTTACTTTTGGATATGTATACATGATCTCTTTATGTGCCTAAACTAAGGGTTTCTCCTGGTCAAACTCTCGGGTTGTGTCTTCTATGACAAGGCAACTTCTGCATCATCCTTATTGTCTTCATAGTGATCAAATATAAGACAAGTTTGTTGCTCATCATCACTAGAATATCCATGAAAAATGGGTTTCCTTTCATATCTATGATCAACCTTTAAAACAATAATTTCATCAAGAATATAACTGTTAAAAATATCCATTTCAGGAACTATAGTAACCGTTGCTTCTAGTTGTTCATACACATGATTTTCATCAAGACAGGGCTACTCATGGATACCTGCATCGAAGACAAATCTATCCACAGTCTTTTCTTCATAGGGACAATAGGTAAAAACTACCTTACGTTCAGAGTTGAGATGATACTGACTTTGAATCCTGCCACAAGCTTGGAGGTTCTCCTCCACTTTCTCAACATCCATGAATAACTGTGATAAAGATGTAGATTTCCTTTCTCTTAGGAGAAGGACAGGCTCTGGATGCTGGGCCATGATATAGTACAACATGGCAACAGTCTCTGTGGGTATGATATCTACATGCATACTATGATAAACACTGTAAAACATCCTATTGAAGACAACCAAGGCTTCCTCTTCCCCTCTCCTCAAGGCATTAAAATCATCCCATTACTGATCAAGGGACTTGTTCTCACCCCACCACTTTAAAAAAGAATTGTATAGCTCAACCCAAGAACCAATGGAGTCAGCTCCCAAACCCTTAAACCATACATCAACATCTCCTAACAAGGATTTGGAAAACAACCTCATGGTAACATCCTCATGAACTATCTCAAACTGATCAATAAAATTCTCGAAAGCCTCCACATGCCTCTCAGCTGTAACATGGTCCTCTCCAGAAAAATGAGGAAAGTACTTAAAGAAATCAAGAGGATAAGGATGAAGATGATATGGAAGCTTTAAAGGTTTAAACATCTTGTCTCTGATTCTAGTTTGAAAACTAGTGGTCTGAAGATGAGGCTTAACACACTGATGGCAAGGCTCAATGATAACAACATGATGTGATGAGATTTGAGGAGGCTGTGGATCAATTTCAACCTCCTCAGGGCTGCAAGGGTGATTGAGTTCAGGAGGGGTTTCAATATGAAGCTCATCTTTATGAGTAGGCTAAGCTGAGGATATAATATCAGCATCTACAACACAGGCAGAAAGTAGGTCTGCTTCTTCCAAGGATGGATATATAAAGGAAGGCTGGTGATCAACCAAATAAACAAAGAAAATTATGATCCTCTTTATATGTGAAGGGGAAAAAAATGAGCTGATAAAGAACAAAAAAATTTCACGAAGAAATCTTATAAGATGATACCCAGTCATTCCCTTCATATTTCTGTCAATAAGATCCTCCCCAGTGGAGTCTCTAATGTGGAGTCACCAGGTAGATGGTTACAGTCAATTTCTATATCCCTCTCTTGTCTACCATCAAGAGTGTTACAGGTGAATCCTCCCCCAGACAAGCGGATTCCCTCTTGGTCTCTAGACTCCTAAGGCCAAGATAGAAAAGTGCTTAACATGGACACTGACATCCTTTTAGATCTAATCAAGATAACATACGAAG
Source organism: Picea engelmannii (assembly GCA_009831015.1). Taxonomy (NCBI): domain Eukaryota; kingdom Viridiplantae; phylum Streptophyta; class Pinopsida; order Pinales; family Pinaceae; genus Picea; species Picea engelmannii. Next base: position 420,923 of record ML781226.1, read on the forward strand.
GAGAAGAAGAAAGATATGTACCTTATTAACGACGTTTGTCCTTGCCAAGTCTAGGATGAGCTTCGATCCTGATCTCTATGATAGGTCTTGTAGAACAAACAAAGATACAATGGACTTACTATTCTAATGAGATTAGCTCAAATATAGATCTATATATTGAATACAAACTCATCTGGAACAAACATAAGTTTGAAAGAAACATGTCAGGCATTGATATATTGATAAGAACAAGTAAAAGTACTTACAATCCTTTGATGAAGGTGCAACAACTTCTTCCAGTTCTCCTTGTACAAACCCTTTTCTCAAGTAATCTACACTGATTGCTTTGATTACATCTCACTTATGAGATCATAAGTTTCACATCTCCATATCTTTTCTGTTAATACCACTTATAGGATCATAAGTTTGGTATCAATCTCTAGTCTCTACTCCCACCATGAGGAGCCCTCCTTATATAACCTTGGAGAGGCCCAACCACTTGAGATATCTTTGGGATAAGTTGAGGTTTCTTCTCCTTCAGTTGAGGATCTTCCCTAAGATCATGCCTTGAACTTCTATTCGAATCCAACCACCTTCAGAAATTGAGGGGATTCTTCCCTGTTTTAGCTCAATAAACCAAAACTCCAAACAGAAAAGGTAGCGCTCCCCCAAAAGGGTACACAGAGCATTTGAGTGCTCCCCCAAATAGGCCTAGGGAGAGTTGGCACTCCTTGACAGTGGGTAGGGGAGCGCTGCCCTCCAAAATCCATTTTTGAGTGGTTTTTTCAGTGGCAAAAGGCTTGTACTCCTTGTCAACTGATTTCTCTTCTTCAAAACTAGTCTTTGAGGTGTCTTAAGTGTCTTTATGATGTCGTTAGGGGAACGACATAGGAAATATGGCAGTATCATGTTTGTGACACTTGTGGTCAATATGCGACACTTGTGGACAAGATGCAACACTTGTAATGACGATGCTTGTGACACTATGGAAGTGAGTAATTTTGATGTGTAACAGATTGCCCCCCAAAGTGCGAAGTCAGAAGACGATGATGACTGAAGTACTTTGTAGACTTTTTCGAGAAAGGATATGGATGCAGAGAGGATGGAAAAATCTGCACACAACCATCAAACAAATATTATGACATGTTTCAAACCCAAGGAAGACATACCTATGCTTGAGTGATAAAGACTTTTTAGGTATGGCCGCCATAAAATACACTGCGGATCCATAATTATATTGACAAAATGGTATAGCCACTGAAGACAAAATGTGGATCTATATTCCCATGACTTGAACTGATCGTAGCCACAAAGAATACACAGTGGATCTATGAGATGACAAGACATAGCCACGACCAATACAAAGTGGATCTATGTAACAGTATATGTGTCATAGTTCAAAAGAACTCCTTCACAACCTGGGCAAAGTATATATAAGAGTGATAACTCAACCTAGGGTCTTATTACCGATCCCGATGTAGTACGAATCTAACCATGTGAATAGATGTCCTTATGTCGAACATGGCAGAAACCACTTTATTACTGGTCAATGAGGTAAACTGTTAACAAGCGCGAGGGAGATCACCATTGATGTCAATGATCCCCAAGGTACTCTAGTACATTTCGACGAATGTGAATATATGATATGAAGTCGAACATCCATGGAATCATCCGATTAGAGGTAAATGATGTAAACCCATTGTCGTGTTATAACCCTATAATTTATAAGATCAACTGGTGACTGAGATGTTATCCCTTTACTGTGTTTGGTTACCAAATAATTTTTCATTCTATAAATAATTTGAGAAAAAGAAAGAAAAGAAAAAGAAAATGAGAAAAGAATAAAAGAGGACTTAAAATAAATTGAGTAAAGCCCCATGCAATAACAATGACCTGGTCCATACAGTTTAAGCGTGGCCAATTCCTTTTAAATTGATGTTGATAGGATTAGTGAATAAGCTTGGCTAAACTGTTTAATCTTAGCCAAGAAGTTTAGGTTAGCTAGTGAATAAATTTGACCAAACTACCTAATCTTGGTCAAATAACCCTAGGGTAGAGTAATTTCTTAGTCCAACAGTTTAATCTGGGCTAAATGTCATAGGTAAGTAGGTTAGAGCATAGGTTAGTTGGTTCTATTTCAATAAAACATGCATGATGATCGATGTTGAACCATATATTTGATGTTTGAAAGTTGGATGCCTAACCCCCATGGTGACAAAAAGCAGGGAAAGTTGGGCAGACCCACATAAATCACTTGTCCTAAGTTTTTGGAGCAAATATGATTTTTGTGCTGGCAGATTAAATAAAGTGCACAGATGAATGGATGAGGCGTTGGCGCTTAGATATATGGTCAACAGGTTTTTCCGGACCCCCCTGACCGTTCTACCTTTAACAGTGGGGGGGGGGGGG
>ML781226.1:423405-441568 GCA_009831015.1 Picea engelmannii
TGGGGGGGGGGGTCAGGAAAGTTTGTTAAACGTTTCACTTAGATCTACAGTCCAACGACAGGTGCACCGATGGACGACTGACAACATTGTTCGAACACCCCCCCGACCGGTCTACTTTTAACGGTGGGGGGGGGGGTCCAGAATGAAATGGTTTTCTGGAAGACTCCCTCCACTAATGTGGTAGGAATCTATTGCACCAGACTCCCACCACTTACCGCAAACCATCTTACCACTTACCATTTACCACTTTTCTGACATACCCCCGCTGTCCTGTGACATCATTTTCCAGTATCTTCTCCTAATGGTCCTGTCTCATAACTCTGTCAGTCCATTCCCCCTGCTCACCTATCACAGGTCCCTTCAGCATTGCTGGTCCTCAATCAACACCCTCCATGTCACTCGGTCGTACTTGTCACTCATCTTTTACATACCATCTCACTCTCCAAAGGACCCGTTGGCCATTTATTACAGGCTAACTTATTCGTTAGCCTACTGATTTGTCCTCCCGTGCCCAACGGGTATCTGTTTGCTCAAAACTAACCTTTCTCCTCATTCACCCATTGCTCATCTTATCCTCACACCAAAATTTTTTTCCTTGTCCTCTCTCCGATTCAGCCAACAACCCAAAACCAAAACCATTTCCACTAACGTTTTTGTTTGAATTGCAGGTACTTTTCACAGCGATGGCACCAAAATCCAAGAAAGAATAAGCTGAGGAAAATCCTTTCCTCTCACCTTATTTTGACCTCGACAGGATCCTCTTGGCCGAAAAACATCATCTAATCTCATATACAAGGTGTGAATTTGACTTCGTGGATTTGCAGTCATGGATCAAAGACACTTTCTTAGATCAAAGCGATGAAATTGGGCTCTGGGAGTCCAATCTTCCTCTATATATTTTCCCCTAGGTCCATCATTTCTGTGAATTTTCCCTCAAATGCCAGGCTCATTACCTCCCTGACCAGAGAACCATAGTCTCGTCATCGGGAGAAACTTTGTTCTTCATCACACGAGAGGCCATTGATCAAATGATGCAGATACCCGAAACTGAATCCACCTCCCCTTTTAATATTGAAATCATAATAGAGTTATACTAGAAATTATCTTTCCCTCAGAGAGCCCAGATTTTTGAGCTTTTCCTCCCACAGGATGCTCAGCTCCCCAAATCAAATCCCCCGTATCCTTCCTCCCTGTTCTTAGAAAAGGGCAACCAAGTCATTTCATCGCTTTGTTCTCTGCTTGGTTATTTTTCAGACGAATGGGTTGATGAACCTATATTGGGTTTTCTATCCATTTTCTCTACAGAGGAAAGGCCCACCACTCAGGTCGACTATAGTACTTTCCTGGTGGAGAGTATTCACGAGAAACTTTCAAAATTCGCTACAGAGGGCATGTTCCGGTATTCCTCCATACTGGCTTACATGTTCATCTTCTTTCAAGCAGACAGGTTCTTTTTCTCGAAGCAGAAAATGGACAAGAATGGGAAGCCGCAGGCGGTAACATCTTGGACTTCACTGCTCAGATGAAATTCCACGGAGTTCAGTTTCAAACAGTTCATCGAGAAGTTCTACCACCCAATGGTGAGCATGCTTAGTGGCAGACCAAAACCAAGGATAAATGAGGAGATTCAAAGGATCTTACACCTCTCAAACCTTGCAAAAACTTGAGATTGGTATCTTTACCAAAATCACACCGAGATCAGAGTATATGGATGCGAGTTAGTTCCGTACAAACTTCCCAAGTATTTACCCATGAGGATATTTTCCCTGGAGTACATAAGACAAATGATAAACTCAGACGACATACACTTTGTGTCTCTGAAGAAGAAACAACAACTCATAATTAAAGGGCAAATAGGGTCTTTTGTCTGCAATAGTCGAGGCGTTGGGGAAGAGGTAGACAAACTTTTGAAAGAAATGAAGTTTGAAGTTAGTTTCCCATGGCACTATGATATGTGCGAGATAATTTCAGAGATGAGGGTTAAGAATAAAAATGTTCCATATGTTCATATACCCAAGCCCGAGATAGAAAGGTTCGCGAATCAAACGAAGTGGGAGCCCAACACTCTGGAAGAGATAGAACAACAGGATATTTCAGTTACTATCTCGCAAACAACCACACCACAGGCTCCAAAGAAGAAAATGCCCAGGAAGGATACTTCACCTTCTGTCACCAAAGTCTCGGTTGAAGTTTTCCAATTACATACCAAAAGGCCAAAATACAATCATAAAACTGACACGGCTGGTGAAAAGGATGCCCAATCCACTACGACTATGAAAGGTGATCAGTCACCTCTTGTCACAAGAAGCAAGAAGATCATGTCTATAGTTTCATCCAAGAAGCCAACGGATACTTCACTAGTCGACCAGCCGAGTAAAGGAGGACCAAAGATGAGTATTTTTGAGAAATATGACCTGATTAAGAAGAGAAATCAGACGCTGACCAACAATACTTATGCTCAGTTTTGGAAACAGACATCCACGACACATCACAAATTGTTGTATGCGTTTGATACAAAGAAGGGTAGAATGCACATGGCTTTTCTGCAGGCATAGATGCTCGACCCAAAGGCAATTACTGATTACAAAAGGGCAACATTCAAGTTCCACACCAAAGATGTGCACCCGGCCGATCAAATGGATCTGCACAGGAAAACTAGAGAAATGGTTTTCTCCACTTTGGCAAGTGCTTCTACTTTGGATGCTAAACTACAAGTCTCTTTGAGCAATGTTCAGACACAACTAAAGTTAGAAAAGATATCATCCTTTGCAAAGGATAACATAATTAAAACGTTGAAAGAATTGGTCCTCAAGATTGGGTATGACCCCTCGAATGTGAAAGCAATCGAGGAGATGCTTAAAAAGAAAAATGTTGATATAGCATCTCTGAGGAAACAACTGAAACTGCCACCAACGGAAGATGCACATACAAAGGAGATAGCTGAGACAGAAGGTGAGAAGGACGAGATGCTCAAGTTGATCATGGAGCAGAATGCACAGTTGAAAGAGATGGAAGCAGAACTAGAAAGGTTAGTGAAGGAGAAGGAACAATCAACGCCTATGGAGGTCATTCCACTAAGCGCAGTTCCACTCAAAGGAGTAAGCACAACATCCACAACAAAAATTCCCTCAGCAACTCCACTGACAGCTCTGGAAAAGACAGTAGAACTAGCAAAATCCATGGGGGAGATGAACTTGCAAGAGACATAAATTAACAGACTCAAAAAGGAGGTTGAGGACCTTCAGGAACTTAAGTCTTCTTACCAAACCAACTACTCCATGGAGAAACAAACATCAGACAAGCTCAAACAAGAATTGCAGTAGCTTCAAAAGCAAACAGTGGCAGGAAAGACACTTGCTGAGGCCAAGGAAAATATCTAGATGGATATCTCCAAATCCATAAATGAAATATGGCCTATGGTGCAAATTATGTTCGAGCAAAATGAGCTAGTACAAAGGAGCAGGCAGGCTATTGAGAAAATAAGAGGAGAACTGGGAGAAATGCCTGCAGAAGCCACTGAGATCATTAAATTCCTTAATTCCAAAACCAGGGAAGAGTTAGAGGATTTGAAGATTTAAGACAGGATGGAAACCATCCTCGAAGTCAAGAGGGTTCTGACCATAAGAGGACTAATGCTGTAGTTGGAAAAGAAATTCTAGACTATGGACACAGGAGTGAAAATATTTTTCGGCAAAATCGAAGCTCTGTAGAAGAAAGGACTCCCTGGCTTAAGGGTCCTAAATGACAAGTTAATGACCCTTCCTGATTATAAACGGAAGCTGGCCACAATGGCCAAAGATAGTTCTAAATTTTTGGGAATATAGGGTAGCATAACGGGCAAGGCGTTCTTAGAAACTTTGCAGCCAGACATCAACATACAACATGAAATCCGGTATATTTTCATCTTAAAGCCAACTTTTTCCAAGTACATAGAGATGGATGAAATATACAGAAGATTACTCAAAGTCATCATTCCCAGTCAGCTACGATGGGAAGAGCTATGCAATCTGATTGAGTAGGAGATGAGATGTCCAGGTCTAGTGAGGAATCCGATCAGACGAAGTCATGCAGATGACTCACCAACGGTTTCCCCCAGAAATCAGCATGAAGATTTCAACACATCATCAACAGTTCCTAAATTTTTGTATCTTGTTGAGTTAGTTAGTTAAATTTAGAATCTGCCATGTCCTGATCTTTAATGATAGGATCGTATGTAATTTTTGATTAGAAATACTTTGAACTTTGAAGTACGAAGGGTTGATCTTTACGCCCTGTAAACCAAAAAGACTATAATTGTTTATCAAGAGATATTCCAGTAATACAAAGGGACGTTTCACAGGATTCTCGCGTGTTATTCATTGGTGATGTTTATTTTTCTGTGTTAAATGTTTTTCTTGCATCAGTCGTCATATTGTTTTCTAATCTGATCTTTTAAAAGTAGCGTGTGTTGCAGGATTGATCTTTGTATACCCTGTCTCCGACTTTAAAGATCTAAATGTTTATCTTCTGATGTTATAGTGAAGAAATTCTTAAATGCTTCTTTACTTTAATTGATTTTCTCGTCTTTTCTGATATCCATCACTTTACCGCCAAAGAATCCAATGAATGCATTACCTTGCCCTGTGAAAAGAATATTTTAATTTCTGTTTAGATATTTATCCTTATAATACAGACCCCATAGCCCAATGGATGCATAAACCCTTCTTCAACCAACTTTACGAAAAAGAAAAAACAAGCCATTCAATCTTATTCTGCTTAACTAGCCTAATATCTCAAAGTTAAAACATATCTAAATCTTACAAAGAGATCCCTCTCTGAAACTGGCAGGGCTAGATTCTAGTTTCTAAGTGGTTGGATAAAGTTACCTCTGGAAAATTTCTTCTACCCGACAACCTCTGGGAATTTACAGAGGGATAACATGTCGGATGCAAGGAGGCCTACCATTGAGGCATGCAGATCCCAAGGTACTAACTGGTTTCTAAGTCTAGTTCCTAGATAATGTGTTGAAGTCGATAGGAATAAACTCGTCGAAGGAGGTCCTTGATGTATCCCCCATCAACAACACAAAACTGACACAGAGATGTAATTGGTAGATCAAATGAGCATGGACTGGCACAGGTATTGAAACAAGATATTTGTGATGGATGAATACCGAGGTAGATACTTCCCTTGAACACTGAGGCACAACAACATAAACTTGACATGGACCAAAACTTGATGACGCAGTGGATGCTGTGACTTTCGTTAGGTGACCCAAAGGATTAAAAGAAACTCAGAGAATTGGCTCAGTGTAGAGGTTCAGCGGATTAAAATGCGTGTAAATACAAAGTGTCGTGTTCAAGGGCGACCGTAAGAGCTACTGGTAGTGTTCTCAAAAACAGCTTGGCTTGCTTCCTTCAATTCCCCCCCCCCATCCAGATAGACGAGTACCTCTTTTTAATTTAGCGAGCTCGAGGAGGGTAACACATGCTCGATATGACTCACCTTTGGTAAGTCCCTCTTCTTTTATTTAACGAACTGGAAGAAGTAAGGGTTTGGTCCCATATGGGCCCTTCAATGTATGATTGTTTAATGAGTCCAGAGAAGATAAACTCGGTGGTTTTTCATATTAGAGAGTTTGAAAACAACTTAAAGATGACTCCAGTGTTGTCCTTTTTCGTAATGTTAGTCTCACGAGGCTGAAAAAGAGATAAATTATCACTCGAAAGACGCCCTTTCAAACCTTTTAATGAGTGGGAAAGGAAGCAAGATCACTTGACAATCTTTTCATGTTTAGAGAGTCTGAAAAGAGCTTAAAGACGACTCCAAGGGGTTCCTTTTTCATATATCCATGCGAGTCCGAAAAAGTGATAAAAGTCTACTCGATTACATTCTCATGTTTTTTCAAGCACAAGAAAGAACAAAGACTAAGCTCGGTATGCCCCCAGCTTGAAAGCTAGTGGCTTAACTCCAAAATGATCATCAAAGGCTGGAGACATGCCCTCCAATATTCAATTCATTCATCGACTTTGAGGTTTTCACCAGTTTCTCTACTAGATGGAGAAAAAGGATAAGTGTGGATGAAAAGAAGGTTCAAGAGAGGTGATTATTTCACTTTTTAACGATCTTGGTACAGAAAAAGAATTATGCTCAAGGCTTCGGGTTCAATCCCCAGATTTATGTTTCATTTTTTAACGAGCTTGATACAAAGAGGAAAACTATGCTCAAAGCTTTTGTTTCATTTTTTAAAGAGCTTGCTACAGAGAAGAAAAATTGTGCTCGTGACCTCTATTTCATTTTTTAACGAGCTTGCTACAGAGAAGAGAAAACTATGCTCAAAGATTTTGTTTCATTTTTTAACGAGCTTGCTTACATAAAAAAGAAACTATGCTCGTGACCTCTATTTCATTTTTTAGCGAGCTTGCTACAGAGAATAAAAACTGTTCTCATGGACTCTCCTTGATCATGGCTTCCAAGAGAATAACGCTCTGGAAGGATACCATTTCAATGGACAAAACTCAGTCATGGCTTCCAAGAGATCTTCACTGGATGGAAGAAAATCACTCTGGAAGGAACACATGTCGAGGGTCGTGACACGGGTAAGGATATTAGGCTCCAAGCCCTACTGAAGAGATCACCATGTCAACTACCGGATCTAAATCATCGGAAGTTGAAGTCATGGGAGACAACGAAAAATCAACATCAGGAGGGAAGATAGAGTGTATATATCCTCAAATTTCTTCACGAGGGGAAATAAAAGAAGATCGATGATGGTTATCATCCCAAGGTAGCTCGTCAATGCTCAACATTTCCCTAATATATTCATCAGAAGGAAAAATTGGGGAAATATAGTTGACTGCAGACAACAAGGAATTTAACCACAATGGCATCGAGTAACTGTCAAGTGCCAATAAATGTTGGTCGTCCAAAGAGGGAGAAGTGGATTGGATAGAAATGTATGATGTTTCGGCTAAACTAAGTGGCATGGTGTCACCTAGCGCATTGAATTCCAAGGGACTAGGTACAATCCAAGGGTCAGATGATTCCAAAGATTGATAAGTCGTGGTCGAAATCATATCAATGGTGGAAATATGATGTTTAGTCGGTGGAAGTGGTGTAGGGAAGGTACCCATAAGGCTAGAATATTTCAACAAGCCAACACCAACGCTTTCATACGTGATCTTGTGATCTCCCAAGAAAGGAATATTGTTGGTAGCAAAAGCGCGAGCGTTGGGTGTACAAAAATCTAACTGATCGACAGTGACAATTTTTCCCTGATGAGGAAATTGTACACATCGAAACACCGACGAGGAAACAACAGTCATAACATAAAACCAACTTCTTCCAAGTAATAATTTGTAATCAAGGGGAGCATCGACCACCTCAACATCAGCAGTGATGGTTTTTCCACCCAACTGGACGGGCAGGGACTCTAAAATCCCATGGGGATGAAAACCTCACCCATCGAATGTGCATAACAATCTTCAGGATTTGTTAAGTGTGGGTGATTTTAAAATTTTCCAACATGCTAAAGACATGACACAAGTAGAAGCTCCCTCATCCAAGATGGTTCAGTGAATTTGTTGATTGTGAACAACAACATCAATTTGGAAAGCAATATGGTGGGAGAGTCGAGATGTATAATCATCCAGGTTAAACATGATATGGTTGGACGACTCAGGATCAACAATGCCAATGGCGGCCAAGAGCGTTCTACGTTGACTAGGGCAGTGCTGTAGAACTTCTAACGCAGACATAGCACACGGTACTTGAGCCAAATCTTCAACAATGTTGTAGTTTTGGGCGGCATGTGAACTAGGATTAAAGGTAGATTTACGGATAGTTCTCTTAGGAGGGCATAAGATAGAGTCAAACATAGGTTTCTCAATCTGAAATGGTCCAGATGGAGGATTAACTAATGAAGGACTAACGGAGGACGTTGATGGATCTGGTAAAGTACTGGTATCGTTAGTGACTTTTCCTTTGTCAGGTTTAATTGGTGTGTCGTATGTCTTAGAGAGAGTGGTCAAATTAATCCCATTAAACATGTAAATATGTGCACTTTTCAAGGCCTCATCATGAGGATGTATAGAACTGCCCCCAGGAGAGGGGGTTTGAGCAACCATGGATTGCTGCCGTGGAAAAGGATGAGTAAGCACAACGGGTTGTGTATTTCCCTGGAAAAGTTTGGCCACTTCATCGCGATGTGGACAGTATCGAGTGTAGTGATCGTCACCACAAATGATACACAGGAATTTCAGTTTCCGTTGTGGTTTGTTTTCGATAGCAGGTGTTTGAGCTTGATTTTTTGGTTGTTCATTGTTATTGGTATTTTTTGATTTATTTTTTTCCTTCTTCTTACCTCTAGATTGTTGTGAAGTGGCATATTGAACTGCATTCACCTCAAAGATCTAAGTTTTGGGGGAGGTATAGGAGAGTGTGGTCGACTGGGAAGTAGATTGAGTTTTGATGGAACCGATAACACCGTCCGCATGAGATGAGGATGATGGCTTATATGGATTGGCATTAGATCGAGCAACATTCAGAAGCAACTCATACAAAGTACCAAATTGTGAATAAACCAAATCTAAGTATTGAGCCTAAGCAATGGTTTCTTCCTCAGTCACTGTGCCACCCATAGCGACATCACGAGTGATCGGGGGTAAAAGTGATTTAGTAAACCACTCCGCCAATAATAGGTCAGGAATGATTGCTTTGATCATCCTTCATCATCGTCTCCACTCATGAATATGGTTAGAGATATGCAAGGAGTCATTTTGACGAAGGGAGGTCAAGAGTTTAGTACCCGTCTCGTAGCGAATAGGTAGTTGAAAGTGTGTGAAGAAAGACATGGCAAGGGAGTTGAAATCATGAAAAGAATCATGTGGTAGTTCAATATACCACTTTTCTGCAGAGCCCGTAAGTGGTCGTTGGAAAAGACACAAACGTATAGAATCATCCATGAGGGATTTTGATGAACACCACAAATGGAAAGTAATCACATGGTTATTTGTATCTTCTCCAAGTTTTCCGTCAAATTTCGGAATATCAGAAGGAATTTTAGCTGGAATAACTGGCCAAATTGGTGAATGAAAAATAGGATCATTGGTTAACCAAGACAAGTCTGGGAGATCCAGAGTCGCAAGGAAAGGTAGTTGTCGGTTAATTTTTTGATGATACTGGTGTGGCATAGGAACACCAGTAGGACCATAAACTAGGTTAGGTGGATAATTGTAACCAGTAGGTCCTCCTACATACGGTTGTTGGTGACCAAGACCAACACGATTCGATGATGGTTGAGAAACATTTGTATTACCCGGTGGGTTTTGAGCATTATAAGCTGGGTGATTTTCTTGTCCATAAGGAGGATAAACGGTTTTACCTTGAGGAGGGTAAGAAGTAGATCCTGGAGGTGGATACAAATTAGGGGGAGGATAAACATTAGACCCTTGGGGAGGATAAGGTTGTTGTCCTTGAGGACTTCAGGTGGTGTTTGGGATGTCGCCTGGATAAGGTTGTCCATATGATGGTTCAGAAGGAATAGGATTTGATACTCCTACTTGTGGGTTATGATATGAGTGCCCCCCAATGTGGGGTTGGGTAAATGTGCCTCCCAAATATACTCCCCAGGATTGTGAAGGGTTTCCAGGAAACAAAGGTTTCCCCCCTGCTAGCGGTGGATTAAAGACCGGGGTATGACTGACAAAGGGAGGTTTCCCTTTGAGAAGAACATGAAAAGGGGGATTTCCCCTGGGAGGGGTAGGCTCACCATAGGATGGTGGTCTTCCAGGAGGGATAGGTCTGCTAGATGGTGGTTTTCCTCCAGTCGGTTGTATTTGGCTAGCAAGGTTCTACATTCTCTGGTGCAAAGATGTCCCAGCAAGATCGTGCGAAACATGTGGAGCTGTTGAGTGAAAGTTTGTAAAAGTGGGGGTAGGGATCAAAGTGCCTTGGGAATGAGTAGAGGTGATGAGTCCAACATTAGTATGGACTTGTGCTAACATAACAATAGGGTTAATGACCTGGTCGATGGGGTGATTCATAGTTTGACCGGATGGTCCCGTTTCAATAGGAGGGTCATGAGGATTAAAGGGTTGTCGAATGGATTCAAAATGGTCATAGAGATCATGTCCTCATGAAGTCCTCCATACAGAACGAGAAGGTGTGGGATTTGTATCTACTGTAGTGGTAGGACGAACAGGAGTCCTATACTCATCACCAAATATTGTTTCTGTGGATCCCATGTATGTTTCGGTAAATTATCTCTTAGGTAACTGTGGGACCTCTTCATCTATGACGTTCCCAAGGGAGTCTAAATGAAGAAAAAGTGGTTCGAGAGGGGTTGCCGACACATATGTAGTGCGAGGAGTGGGATTCTCAACCGTAACCAAAGTGCCTTCTTGATTGTCTAACGGAGGAGTAACAACACTCCCACTATCAGATTGATTTTCTACCTCTCCACGATAGTTGTCTTCTGGAGGGTTAGGAGGTAAGGGTTGGTAGCCTTCTGAAGGCAGCCCTTGATTGGTAGCCATGGTTCTATTTTATCCCGAGCATGGGTATGCCTGCCTCAGTGAGACATTTGTTATTTTGCAGACGACACCTCCCGGTTCCTGATCCTTGGGCTCAATCGTTCGGCACATCAGTAAAGATTGGTAATGTATTTCGGCCATCAAATGCTCTTCTGACCTCACACATTAGGGGGAATCTGTTATAACCCTAAATTGCACCACACATGCTTACCTAGCATCAGGCCAACTCATATCCCTTCTTTGCCAAAACACTACTAAACAACTCTTTGAAAATCCTCTTGAATAAAGGCCCACGCGCCCTAATCCATTACTGCACACGTGTACACGCTGGCTGACCCAAAACAACCCACGTGGACCGACAAAATCATGAAAAAAGGAAAGTTTCCGATGGAACAAAAAGATATGGGTGAGTTAACTGAAACTCCCGACCATGCATGGCCGAGGGTTCGTCCAAATACCTAGATCCTTCTAGCCTATAAAAGAAGGGGTAGCGGTCCCATTTGGAGAGAGGAAAAATATAGCAAAGAAACTCTGCCCATTTACATATTCCCATTGTCCCAACCCTTTAGCCTTTCATTATGCCAAAGGATATTCAAAGCAAAGCAGTTGGAGGATAGAAGAAGAGGATCCCAGGATCAGGTTCAAGGAGTAGTGGCCGGTCTCAACTTTTGTAAGTTGACTCATTCAAAGTAATAAAGAAAGTGCTTTTCCCGTCCCAATTCATGAACTTTTTATGGTTTGATTAGTTTATGTTTGGATTTTTAACCCGTTAGTATATAAGTAGTATGCATGCATAGTTGTTGCTTGTCTCGGATGTAGGTTAGCTTTGGAAGGAGTATTGCGAACAAGGAATCAAGCACAACAGAGGATTGACATCAAATGCCGGAAACGAGGTAGGTTGATCTTTCCATGCATTTACTAAGAAAAGGGGATCTAAATCTAGGGATGAAGGTAGAAAGTAATTTCTATTCGGTCATATCTACATGCAAAGTCTGAACTCTATTTGCTAGTCCGTAGGGTGTTTTTCCCCAACAACAGAATTGGCGACCATACTGGGGAGATTCTCTAGGGTTCATGGAATTTTATTTAGTTTTTGGGTAGTTTAAAGACTAGTTTTTCTTGCCTGTATTTTCTTTTCGTTTCTGTAAGGTCTGAGCTAGCAGGGAGTCTGGTTTTCCGTACCATCTTTCCATGACTTTTTCTTGACTGTGTTTTTGGGACCCACAGAGGTACACATGGCCTGCACAAGGTCTGCACATGTGTACCCATGCCCTACCCTCTTACATCCCATGTGTGAAAACTAGTTGTAGAGGTAGCAGTAGCGTGTAGAGTTTAGAGAACCTCAGAGGTAGTCATCCTCTTCCCTGTCAGAATCACACATTCTCAGGGGATTTTCTGGAATCTTGTCTGAAGTCTTGTTTGCTAGCAGTCCTATCTCATATTGTTTTTGCCTTATCCTTTTTTCCTTGCATTATTTGTTTTTCTATTAGAAAGAGTGTCCAAGCCTTCAAGGGGTCCTGGTTATCAATATCAGTGGTCTCTTCCTGGTTTGGTCTGTCTATTTCATTTTTTTCTCAGAATTTAGGTATACACGCGGCCTGTACAAGGTCAGCCCACGTGTACACGCACTCTGTCTCTATCCAGTGCACGTTCGCACGTGTGCTGTTTGAGTAATAGTCGTGTGCTTGTGCAGGATACTTTTTGTTAGGGGTAAGGCAGTCATCCTTTCCCTTAATAAGAATTATTCCTCTCAGGTGTTTGAATCTCTGTGTGAGCAGTCAGTAGCTTAGGATTAATCTTACCCTTAGCTTGCTTTTCCTCATTTAAAACGTTGTCAAATTTTTTATTTTTTTTTACGGTTTTTAGACAAGTGTGAGAGTCATTGTTTTTACAATTTCTATTGTGTGATTTTTTAATCTGATTCTTTGCGATCTGCGATTAGGCCAGAATTGTTTTTCTTGGTTTTTGCTTGTCGGTATTTTTCCTTTCTTGCTTTACTAGCATTTAAATAAATAAATAAAATCTTTTCATTTTCTTATTTGGTTGAAGAGTGTGTTTTTGCATTATTAGGCCAGGGAAAAGTCTTTTATTTCATAAGTTTTTTCAATTCACTTAGATCATAAGTAGCTCGTAGTCGAGTGAAATTCCTTTGAGTTTGCTGTCCAAAATCTTAGAAAAGTTTAAAAAATATTTTTTGAAAAGTTGTTGAAATTTTGCATTCAGTAAAAGTTTTGTTTCCAGCGTTTTTATTAATTTTTTGTTTTTGTATTTTACACATCATCAGTTTCACCCTCATACCCCTTGACATAAGACAAATCCATAAAAGTAACGCTAAATTTAAAATCTACTAGACTTTTATGTTTGTAGAGTTCACCGACTAGTTCAGGACTAGGGCCTTGGATTAGGTTGGAGAGGAAACTCTTCAAGGGCATTTAAAATCAAACATTGGAGTCTGAGATAGGGAGTGTCTAATTCTAGTGTCGTGAAAGTTATCTGGGACCCCCCTCTAACACAGGGGATAAACACAAGGTCGCGTGTGGAAAGGTAGCGGAGATAACCCCTCCAAAGCTGGACCAATCGTAGTGGAGAACACATATAGAGGGCTTGTTTTGGGATTTCGTCATTTGCATTTTCCATGGGGATTCATGGGTCTCGAATCCATTAAAGGTCCTCAGTTTTCTTCCAGACCATTTTCTCTCGATACCCTTGACAGGTTTCGGGCTTGATACCCTTCTCATTGTGGTCTACCTGACTTTCGACTGTACCCGCCTGGTGACTGTTCGTGTGCTGGCAACCTAGTTGTCAATATTTGTTATAGACATACACAGGTGACTGCGGGGGTATACCATGGTACCTAGGATAGACATCGGGACATGCTTTGTAGAGTATACCCGGAGGGTGCTTCCGTTTTCGATTTGCCCTTGCACCGGTAAGTTGCTCTAGTGTTGGTTGTTGTAACTGTTCTTCCAATTAATTTAGTGATTGCTTGTCTTATCTTCTAGGGACTTTTTTTTTTAGTGTGTGTTACTTTTGAGCGTTTAGAATACCTTAGAGTGTCTTGGATCTTCTCACACAGTGGAGGATCTTGAGCTCCGCCGGTCACGAAGGCTTCTTGGCCTACCACCGATTACACTGGAGCCACCCCCACCACCATAAAGGCGAAAGCTAGACCAACAAAGGTCTTTTGCAACGACCGGTTTACAAACCATTGTGCCCAAACAACCCCTGAAGGAATCGACCATTTTGGAACTTGAAGTAACCTCTCTTGGCTCATTTGAAACCCCAACCACTGATTTCTTGGCACCTTTTATTGTACCAATTCAATTTTACGAGCGCCAGACAGTGTCACACATAGCAATGGAAACAAATGTTGTTACTTCTTCTGGGAATTCTTCAATTCCCACCACGGTTGTCACCACAGGAGAGCTTTCATCTCCTAACCCACCGTCGTTGGTCCGAGTCACCATGGGCTCGACCGCAACTACTTCGCACAGTGGCCTGAACCCGTCTTTGGCGGCGGCCACAACCCCTTTCACACCTAGTGCGACAGGCCCTCCGTTCTCATACGAGATGCATAGTTCGGGTACAAGTTCTGTACTTTCCTACTCCACTTTACAAACTTTGGGTTTGGGGGCAGGGAGCTCTAGCGCTCCTCTGCAAGGTCACATGGGGGCACTCCTGTCCCTTTTAACGCTTTTCCTTACGGAGGAGGTCATATCCCTCCTTCGTCCCCTTCACTCGGTGGCTCGCATCAACATCCGTCGGGCAACCTACACACAATAGTTTATTTGGAGCGGGGAGTCAAGGACCACCTTTGCATAGTATGCCGGTAGGTTCGACATCATTTTCTTGGAATGGAACGTTTGGTAACAACACCTTCTCATTAGCCGCTTTCCCGACTAGGGGCAACCCCATTTTTGGACAATCTACTCCTGTGCAGGGTACTATTCCTACACAGGGGGAAAACCTAGCAGGACCTTGGAATTTAGAGCAAGGATCCATTCCCTCCTCTGAAATGCCGATCTGGGGTAATTCTTTCCATAATCAATGGAACCCCAGACAAACTACTATGCCTATCCCCACGGGATTGGCATGGGGGAATCCTTCCCAAATTCCTTCGAATACAATGCATGCCCAACCATCTATGTCCTATTTGGGAAATCAACCGATGATGTCTCCACATATGCAAAATCCTTACGCTGGCCTGGGCCATGGTTTCTACCAGAATCTGGGCGAGCAGCCAAACTTTTCCTGGCAACCTGGTGCCAGTCAAACTCCAGGACCCTTTTTCCCAGATTATCAGTAGCAACCCAAACTACCATTCCTGGCGAATTTACACTTGCCAGATTTGACAAGGTTGTCGAATGACCCTATTTGTGACGATCCGCGTTGGCCCCCTATGCCGACGAAGTTGCCTTTGAACATTCCAAAGTTCGAAGCCAAGCCTAATGAAGATCCAGGAGATCATGTGACTACCTTTCATTTTTGGTGCTCATCTAACTCATTGAAATATGACTCCATACAGTTGTGATTGTTTCAACGTACTCTCATTGGGAGTGCCGCGAAATGGTACATTGAGCTCGATCGCTCAAGATACTCTTCTTTTGGCGAACTGGCGATGGCTTTCCTGAACCATTTCCAGTTACCTGTGAGATACGATGCTGGCATAGAGCTGCTCGCCAATTTCGAACAGACAACAGTGGACCATATCTCTGATCACATCCGAGAATGGAGATGCTGGAAGAGTTTAATCAAGGTACCAGTCCCACCAGCATTCCTGCTTGAGTGGTTCCTTAAGTCTTTGGTCCCGCAGCTATCCAAAGATGTTGCAACATCAGAAGATTTCTCTGAAGAAGATGCCATCATGAGGGCTCAACAGTTTGAGCTCATCTATTCTCAGTCCAGTTTATTATACAACATCTTGCCAGATGTGACACGTTCAATACTAGATAAAACTAGACAGAGAGTTGGACCACATGCCGATGGTATTGTTGGTTCAGCACAAACAAAGCCTGTTGAGCAATTGACGAAGCAATTGCAGTAGTTATCTATACAACACACAGCGGCCAACCAAACTAATGCTTTGGCTGCTCCCCCTACCAAAACATCGGAAGTACACACTGTGTAGTTGACTAACCCAAAGGCCACCCAACAGCCTGAAGGGAAGAAAAAACAATGAAAGAAGGGTAAGGGGGATAAAAAACCCAACGATAATGCTGGTGGGGACAACACTGAAAAATGGAAGGCGAGGTATCCATGCAACTTGTGTGTGGAAGACCACCCGACCCATCTATCTCCTCGGTTTGCAGAGGCCCAAAAATTTATCACGCAGCAACAACAGGCGGTGTTGACTAATCCATTTCAACATGGGCAAAATCTAACTCAAGCCTCAGCAAGTACGGAAGGGGGCAACTAAGAAAACTGTCCACCTCCTAACAACCCCTCATCCGCGAACGTATATATGGTTAGGGGTGATGCTTTCATATCAACTAGAGCACATGATCATAGTAAACAAAGTGCTTCTGAGAAGGGTAAAGAAGCTGACCTCCCATCTCTTCCTCTACAAATTGAGAAGACGTTGGGAGAAACAATGACACACATTCCAAAAGGTGCATTTAAAAAATCTTCTCATAACCCAAATGCAAGGGTCGCCCAGAACTACTCTGTGGTGGAGGATTTATCACAAATCCCTTGTGCGATGTTTGCTTTGGAGGTCCTCCAAAGTTTCCCTTCTCATAGAAAAGCCTTGTTAACTTCTTTGGGATCTACTGAGACTTGTAATCCAGGTACCATCATGTTAGATAAAACTGACTTAAAACCTCGTCTGCCTTACCATGTAGTGTTTCAGATAGTAGTGGCTCACCCCACGAAATTTTTTACACGGAATATCTTCTGCATGGTGGTCAACGAGGGTGCCTTGACATGCGTTATGTCGTTAGCATGTTGGAAAGCCATTGGCCAGCCCGTTTTGTCTCCATCACCTACTCTCCTCACTGCTTTCGACGGTCGTTCGTTCTGACCACATGGCATAGTTCCTTATTTCCCCATGCAGTTAGGAGGGAAAACCGTGTGTGTCTAAGTAGAGGTAGTCGATGCTCCCCTCGACTATAACCTCTTGCTAGGATGGAGTTGGACTTATGATATGCAAGTTTTGGTTGCTACAGTTTTCTGGGTCTTGTTGTTTCCACACGAGGGCTGGATAGTGACCATCGATCAATTGACTTTCTCTAGACTTGACCTAGCTTTGGGGGCATCCATGGTCTCGATGATTGATAATCCTCAACCAGGTGTCGTCAACATAGGAGTTGGTTTGTGCCCATCCTTGATGGGTACCTTCGATTACCCACTGTTGAAACAGATTTCCAATTTTTGATCTCAAAGATAAAAAAAAAATGTATCTTTGAGCCTTTGCATCATGTAAATTTTTAAAGAAAAATTTTTCATCTCCGATGAATTCAAAATGCCTTTGTGGTCCATTTGTGGAAAAAGAATGGTTAAAATTTAAACGAACGTACGTTCCAAAAATCTGTTCAAATAATATTTTAAATGAACAGTAATGATAAAACTTAAGAAATGTTAAATCCATATCGGGATATCGGGATTCGCTGTTTTGAAATAACAATTTTCAATACAAATCAAATCGCGAAACCCCGATCCCTGATTTCCCGATACATTAATCCTTGATCAATTCATCATTTACTTAAATCACATTTAAAAGGGGTTTTAAAACTTTAAGTTAATCAAATCGGGAAATCGCGATTCGCGATTTTGCAATAACAAATTAACTTAACATCATATTCTCCGATTTTCCGATCCGCGATTTCAATTAATTCTTAAATAAGGTTTAAAGTTAATTTAATTAATGTTAAGTATGATTAACAGTAATAACCTCATCGGGAAATCGTGATTCGCGATTCTGCGAACAGTGATTTTTGTATCATCGAATATCCCGATTTCCCGATCCTCGATTTCCCGATTCCCGATTTCTTGATTAACAAAATTACGAAAAGCTAAGCTGGATTAATTAAGATATTAATGGGTTTTAACTAAATTAATACATCGCAATTTTGGCGATCGGGGTTTTGCTTTGACTTATTTTCTTTACATCGAAAGTTCCGAAACTCCGATGAAAGTGTTTTCGATCTTAAGCCAACGTTAACATTAATTAACCACTCTTCAAAGCAAAGATTAAGATTTTAAACTTTTAATAAATGAATCATTAATGCGATAATTTTTCGATTTGGTAAGTTTCTATCATATTTAAAAATATCGCAAGAACTCAGGTACAAAAATTAAATGCCGATTATCGGGAATATCTTTTACATTTATTTCATAACATACGAACAAATCTCGAGGATTTTATGATTTATTCAAAATAATTTTTGAAATGTTTACATTATTTTGAAGCTGAATTCTTCTCTGTTACAGGTATTCGAGCGAACACAGAGTTTTCCTCCTCTTTTGGGTTATTCCATAATTGGCAGTTTTGCTTGCTCTGGAATCTTGCTACTGAGGTACTGAACACAGAGCTGGTGAACATACAATCATGGCACCTAAAAAGGCTTCAAAGAAAACCGAAGAACAACCGGAAGGCGACATCATTTCAGACACTACTGCAGCTGGAGTAGTTCACAATCTTAAATCATGGGCTG
>ML781226.1:441668-462764 GCA_009831015.1 Picea engelmannii
GAAAACCTGCGTTCCTTTCTTTATTGTAATGGAAATATAAGATTCTTTCCAGATTAAAGCCTTTTATTTCTCTGTGTCATGTTTCATTGTTTACAATTTCATAATTGTCACTGAACCAGGAAACGGCCTTACTTGTGTCTTCAGTTTCTGTTTTAAGTTTTAAAGTTGTTTTATCAATATCTTACTTGAATATCTGAAGTAACAAATTTATAAAAACCCTTTTATAAAAATATAAAAATCAATCACCCATGACAGTCCCTAACGGAAGACAACCAAACATAGAACCCGGTTTACAAGATCAAACTAGCATTGCAATGAACCTATTTAACACCATCTTACAAACTGCAACAAATAGAACCGAGTTAGAATGATTGTGGGCAGTGATTGAATGCGATATAACCATCCAGGAACAAAGGGAAGAAAGACAAAGACAGTTGAGAAACTGAATTTGATCTAGTTTTCTTTGTTTCATTATTTTAAAAGTATTATCATATTTGGATGCCTAGACGGTGTGTTTTATAGCCTTAAAAAACAAACTCTGGAACAACACCCACCTCCTCAAGGCGATATTAAATTTATATCCAATCACCATAAGGTTGATATTTTTCAAGTTTCGTCGTTCTGCATGACTTACTTCGAGGATCCATGGATTCTTCCTTCCCCATCGGCCACGATGGATGAGACAGGGAACCCACACATGTCCATGCCCTTTACTACCACTGAAGTAGAGTACTGTTTAGTCCAGCAAGCTTCAGCTAACTCTAATCCGACTCCTGCACAAGAGTTAGATCCACTTCTAGAGCCTATTTGGGCTCAGGGTTCTCACGCTAACATTGATTCGTTAGACTTAGTCTTGCCTTCTGATGAAGCCATAATCGAGGCAATGACTAGTCCGGACAAACCTTGGGAAGATCTTCATCACAGATCATATTTTCTCCCAGAGTTAAGCCGAATCGAAGTAGGATAATTCACCGTGACCATGAAGGGAGATCAGTTGTGTCCTATTAATCTCTTAGCTACATAGGAAATTTATGCTGAGGGAAATATGGAAACTATTGATGAAACTATACCAATAAACATCTCCCAAAACCCTGGCGTCGTGGAGAACGTCTTCGTCGGAGAGGATTGCTCCCCCAAAGAGATTCAAATCTACACAGATCTTTTCAAAGAATTCTGCGACGTTTTTGCCTAGTCTTATGAGGAAATGCTAGGTATCGATCCAAAAATAGTTGAACATGAAATCACAACGTATCCTTATGCCAAGCTTGTTCGACAAAAACTTCGTCCAGTTAATCCCAAGAAAGCAACAACCATCAAGATTGAGGTTGAGAAATTGCTAAAGGCAAGTTTTATCTATTCTATCCATTTGACTCAATGGGTGTCAAATCTTGTGCCGGTCAATAAAAAACAAGACACGATTCGTGTATGTACCAACTTCCATGATTTGAAAAGGGCATGTCCTAAAGATAATTTTCCAACACCATTCATCGACCAGATCATTGATTAATGTGCTGGTTGCGAAGCCTTTTCTTTCATGGACGGTTTTTCGGGATATAATCAAATCCAAATGAAACCCGAAGACCAACACAAAACGGAATTCATCTGTCCTTGGGGTACATTCGCATATCGTAAGATGCCTTTTGGCCTTAAAAATGTTGGAGCCACATTCCAGCAGACCATGTCTTTTTCTTTTCATGATCTCAAGCATATAGTCGAGGCCTACCTAGATGATTTAGCATCACGATCTCGCAAGAGAACAGATCATCCCACATACCTTAGACTAATCTTCAAACGCTGTCGCTACTTTAGGATTCACTTGAATCCAAACAAGTGCATCTTCTGCGTAACGTCAGGACATTTGTTAGGTTTCATCATATCAATAACAGGGATCATGGTCGATCCTCTCAAGGTGGAGGCAATAATCCAGTTGCCCCCCCCACGCACAATTCTCCAACTTCAGAGTCTACAAGGCAAGGCAAACTTTTAACGACGCTTCATCGCGAACTATGCCGAAATCACCAAAGGATTTATGCATTTACTGAAGAAAGACGTTCCTTTTTACTGGGACGATGCCGCTCAATGCTCTTTCGATGCATTAAAACACGCCCTCACAACTGCACCTCTGCTACGACCACCTAACTATAACAAAGATTTATTATTATATCTGGCTGCCGCAGAGTCAACCATTGGCATGGTTTTAGTTCAGGAAGATGATTTGTTCTCAGAATACATGATCTATTACCTGAGCCGAGGCCTTGTAGGATCGAAACTCAATTATTCTCATATCAAAAAACTTGCGTTGGCAGCAGTTCATGCTGTTCAACGGTTCCGTCATTATGTTTTGTTTCGCAAGACTACCGTCATTTCTGTCGTGAATCCATTCCAGTATATGTTGACACGACGGGTTATAGGCAGAAAATTTAGTAGATGGATAGTCATCCTCCAGGAGTTTGACTTAGACTTCGTTTCAGCAAAGTCCAAAAAGTCATTGGTCTTCACAGAGCTTATTTCGGAACTTCCGGTTGAGTCAGGTGACATTGTGCCTAAAGAATCGCCTATCCGGGGAGATATGTTTTTGATCACATCTTCAGATCCCTAGTACAGAGATATACTTATCTATCTCTAGACTTTGAAGTGCCCCACTTCTGCTTCTCATGATGAGCGTCGGCGTATATGCCATCAGGCTAAGAATTATCTCATACCCGATGATACATTGTATCAGAGAGGTGTAGATTGCATCTTACATCGATGTCTCACACATGAAGAGGCAGTCATCGTGCTCAATCATTTCCATACCAGAGCTTGTGGCAGTCATTTGTATGGGTTGGCAACAACCCAAAAGATTCTATGAGCAGGTTACTTCTGGCCGACACTTATCAAAGATTGTATAGAATCGGTCAAGAAGTGCCATCCGTGCCAAATCTTCTCTCAGAAGATGAGGGCACATCCCGCTCCCATGTTTCTTGTCATTACAGTTGGTCCCTTCACCAAGTGGGGGATTGATTACACTACTTGCAACCCCCCTTCAGCAAGGGGGCATCGCTATATCATTGTAGCTGTAGACTACTTCACGAAGTGGGTCGAAGCTATGCCAACGTTTAAATATGATGGAGAGACTGTAGCTCTCTTCTTATTCAACCAGATCATAGCAAGGTTTGACGTCCCGAGAGAGATTGTTACTGACCATGGAAGTCACTTTCAGAACCAAATGATGACCGAATTAACATCAAAGCTTGGGTTACGGCAAGAGAATTCGTCACCCTACTACCCCTAAGCCAATGGGCAGGTGGAAGCTGTAAACAAAACTCTTAAGACTATTCTACAGTGAACTATCAACTCAGCCAAGTCAAATTGGCATTTGATGTTATACTTGGCATTATGGGCTTACCGAGCATCTATTAAGACTACAATCGGTTTCTCACCTTTTCAACTCGTTTACGGGATGGAAGCAGTCTTGCCCATCGAATGTCAGATCCCATCTCTAAAATTGGCAGTACAATTATTGCCAGACACTTATCCACTTGAAGAACAATTAGTACACCTTGAGCATCTCAATGAGCAACATCGTGATGCATCCCTGGCCAACGAGGCTCACAAACATAAGGTCAAGTGTCAGTATGATAGGTCTGTTCATCCTCGGATTTTCTCTGAAGGCGACCTTGTCCTGGTCTATGACCAAGATAAGGACCCCCTGGGGGCAGGAAAATTCAAACCCATGTGGTTCGTACCTTTCATCATAAAAGAGGTATTAAAAAAGGGCGCTTATCATATGGTTGATTTTGAAGGGAATGCTTTGGAAGAACCTAGAAATGGGCTCTACCTCAATAAGTATTACTCATAGGCAGGTCACTGTGGGTAACTTTTTGTAACATATGTATAGTCTTTGTATTATTACTTTTTAGTTTCTTTTAAGTGTTATGGACGTGTCATTGATGTTATCCTTCGTCAATATGGCAGATGTCAAGTGATTCTAAGGTGTTCGTTGGGTATGCAGACGGTGCTAGTCAGCACACTCGGAGACTTGCCTCCGCAGCTTGGGTAATCTTTACACCTCAGGGCCAGTTGTTATCTTCCAGAGGTATATGCTTAGGTGACACCACAAATAATGTCACCGAGTATAGTGCAGTTATTGAGTTGCTTTGTGATGCCTTATCATTGGGTATCTCTCATCTCCGGGTCTATCTTGACGCTCAACTGGTTGTGACTCAGTTAAACAGAATATACCAGGTTCATGATCCAACCTTACACCGACAATTCCTTAGGGTACGTCTCTTAGAATGAAACTTTGATTATATTACATATTTTCATGTTCCTAGGAGATTAAACCAAATTACAGATACTCTAGCTAATCAAATTTTAGATTGGCATCTTGCACACATATGAAAGAACATTGACATAAGCATGTGAATACATTTTTTCACATGTGATCCATAAGACACAAAAGATAAAAAAAAAAAACATATATAACATCATAAAGTAACCAGAGTACATAGATGGACGCAAGCACCTCAAAAATAGGACCAACAATGAGTCACAGGGCTTATGCCCTCAAAAAATATATACAAGTAGTTCTCGTGGCACGTAAAAAGTATAAATAGGTTCAGGGCCTATGGGCCATGTTATAATAGTCCACAACATGGGCTAAACGTCTAAACAATCGGACCCACGTCCAAGGTGCCCCCACTACATGAGGCTGTATGGATTGCGGAAGGTCCTCTATCTCTGCCATTGGGACTGTGCGAGTGAGTGCAGTAAAGTTCCGCTCAACTCGTCTAAGAACCCTCTCAACCTCCCCGGCTGGGAGGTTCCCTGCTACTGTCGGTCCCCCGACGGTGACAGTTGTGGCTTCTGGCCGAGGACGACCCCTGTTCCGTGCATAATCGACAGGTCGCACTGGTCCCACATCTGCATGCAACAAACGTATATCCGTCAAATACTCTGGCATATAAAAAAAATGATATATATAACAAAAACAACATAAAAATTACATATACAAAAAAAAAAACTACAAAGGTGGAGACTTACCCATCTCCCCTTGCTCCTCACCAGGAGGCACAGGTATCTCAGGATTTCTAGAAAAGTCTATCCCTGCATATGGGTAATCCTCGATCACAAGGATCTACCGTGACAACCATGCAAAGAACTCATCATCGAAGGACTCATTAGTCCTTTCACCACCCTGTCGTGGCAGTAAGACTACCCATCTACATATAGCAGGAAAAGAGGTCTGATGTCCTCGTACCACTACCCGAGGACTAAAGCTCAGAACTCTCTCAAAGAAGAATGAACACAAAATCATCCCGAACCCGAAGTTCCTCTGTGTCCGCTGATGGAAATCTATCAATTGCCTCTTCATACACTCCAGTAGTGTGGTCAAAAATTTGTGCATTCAAGCAATGGATAGCACAGTTCATCTGTGCACGAGAATCCCGATGCAAGGTTGTTGAACCGATAATCTGCCCAATCAGAAATAATGTCACCTACAACGATAGGTAAGTGATCTTGCTGATGGGAACCTGGGAGCTCAAATGGTTAGTCCCAGCCTCACAGTGCAGGGCTATCAGTTTCGATATGTTAAGCGGCCCTGCTGGAAACGTCCTGAAATTGACTGGTTCCCCTCTCCTTGAGAGGCCAGTCAAAAAATAGATATCCTCGGTGGTGGGCACCAGTGATTGCCCCTCTAGCATAAAGGCCTCTGCATCAAGGTGCCAATAGTCAACCAAGGCATTCAGTAGCCTCAGTTGCGCTCGCATAAATGGACACAGGAAGAACTTAAGTAAACCACATTGCATCAATGCGGCCACGACATTCAGATCTCCCGCTACCAACTCACTAATTGCTTCATGCTCCCTTTCCCTCCAATGGACATACATCCTGCCAACACAACAAAGTTTAGGAGGTTTAGTAAGGGATTTTTAGTTCTTTTTTCTATAAAAGGGGGGTCCACACGGGCAGGCTTTACTCTGCCCGAGTGTACACGCGGCTTGTCCAGAGACAACCCGCGTGGCCCTGGGGCCGACCTTTTAAAGGTCGACGCCCACCCAAAAAACAAACTTAAAAGCAAAATTGAAGAATTGAATAGCTAGATAGGGGAGTTTGTACTTACTTTGTCCAAGCGGAAGTTTGTTTCGTCCACTGTAGCTCCCAGAATCACCGTTTTTATCAAAGGGGGTCTTTTGGCTCCAGATTCAATTTCCAAATCAACAATGGTGATAATGAGCTACCAGCTTCTATTTATAGGCTTTTTGGCCTCTTTTGATCACTTTTTGGGCCTCCCTTATCAGTTTCTTTATACCAAAAACCATTTAGAGTGATTCAGGAGTTATATGGGAGGGATTTGATCAGGTATTGGGATACTTTTTTTGAGTTTTGAGAAAATTGTGACGGTCCATGAAATTTTTTCCAAGAATCAACTTGAGCATATAGGTTAGGTTACTACCCCGACTTTTGTGTCTCATTGTCTTTTTCCTCTGCCATAGGATCGATCCCATCAGGTTGTAACACGGAACCATCATATCTACTTTAGAAGTGTTGCAACTTGGCGGAGGAGCTTACCAGAACATGGATGCCCTAGGTAGGTCCTGGTTGCATTATGGCATCCATGCCGTCTCTAAAACACTGTAGGCTCGGGAGTCCTTATAGTCTTTCCTGAATATGAGTTTGATCCTCATTTGCATGATTCTTCTTCGCTCTTGATCTCACCCTCAGGACTCCCAAAAAATAACGGGTCTCCTTTTAAGCCCTTTTCAGACCCTCTAAACATGAAAATATTACCGAGCGATCTTGTGGCTTTTCATGCTCGTTAAACTAAAATTTGAAGTCACGTCTGTCCGGCGGTAGTTTACCCCTTTTTCGGTCTAGACGGTCAACTGTACAAAAAAAGGTATACTCTATGGAACTTCAGCTCTATAGAAGAATACTCTAAGGTATAGTTTTCTCCCTTTTTCGGGCCTGGGGGACTAAACTTATGAAAAAGGAACCCCCAAGGAGTCCATAGTTAAGCTCTTTTCAGACTCCCTAAAATTGAAAAGATCGCCGAGTGACCTTATTCTTTCACACTTGTTAAATTGGTCCAGAAGAATATCCCTGATGGAGTCCATAGTTAAGCTTTTTTCAGACTCCTTAAAAATGAAAAAATGGTCGAGTGACTTTGTCTTTGTCACACTCGTTAAAATGGTTTTGAATTGACGTCTAATCGGTGCTAGTTTACCCTTTTTTGAACCGACTAGACTATCTTCGAAAAAAGGGTATCCCAATGGAGTCTCCTTTTATGTTTTTTCAAACTCTCTAAATATGAAAAACCACTGAGCTTACCTTCTCTGGGCTCGTTAAACTTACATCGAAGGACGTTACCATTGTTTGTTTTGTTAACCACGTTTGCATACCCTATACACCATCCTTGTAACAAGTTGCTTCTGCGTCTTAACACCTTTAGCCCCCGGAGGATTTTTCCCGAGTATCATTTTACTAGAACTTTAGTCTTGTCCTTGTGCCTTGAGCTTGTATGTTTGCAACACTCATTCCTCCCTTGTAACGTAATATTCCTTTATTCTTTTTCCACAATTATTGAAAAGAACAAAAATATCAAATATACCCCAAAAAGAGGAAGGGAAAAGTATTTTCTTTATTGGCAGCATAATGAGTCGCCCTTGGATAAAGCACATCTGTCCATTTGTTCATCAGACTATGGGATGTAGTACGACCTTAGGAAGCTTTTTCTCGCTATATAGAGTTGTGTCCTCCACCGTTTGGTTATCCTTCCAAACATATGGAGAGTTTGCGTCGCCTCCTGCTTCATAGACTTATGATTAACATACATGTTGCCTGAGTCTCATCATTTGTCCTGCTATTATCCAAGGGAAGTTTATTGCCAAGCTTGAGTCGATCCCTCTGCAATATGTCTCTTGTCCTCATGCCCAGCCATCCTGAAACATCCAATCAAGTCCTTATTCGAAATCACTGAAGCCTTCAGTCTGATCATCAAGATTATCAAGTCCATGACCGACGAGCCGTCGAAGACCTCTGGGTAGTGCAGTCTACACTCATATTACACTCCTACCCAAGTTTTGAAGATTTTGAAGTTGTTTCTCGAGCTCTGAATACCTCGTCTCCAGCCATCAGGCCGAATCAACTTCTGGAAGATGGATACTCTATATGTATATCTTTCTGATTTCGAGATGTAGCTCCATTGTGTATTATTCACGGCTACTCTTTATATTTATTTGACATGGATCTACAGTGTATTTGATTGGTAGCCATGGTTCTATTTTATCCCAAGCATGGGTATGCCCGCCTTAGTGAGACATTTGTTATTTTGCAGACGACACCTCCTGGTTCCTGATCCTTGGGCTCAATTGTTCGGCACATCAGTAAAGATTGGTAATGTATTTCGGCCATCAGATGCTCTTCTGAACTCACACATTAGGGGGCATCTTTTATAACCCTAAATTGCGCCACACATGCTTACCTAGCATTAGGCCAACTCATATCCCTTCTTTTCCAAAACACTGCTGAACAACTCTTTGAAAATCCTCTTGAATAAAGGCCCATGCGCCCTAATCCATTACTGCACACGTGTACATGCTGGCTGACCCAAAACAGCCTGCATGGACTGACAAAAGCATGAAAAAAGGAAAGTTTCATATGGAACAAAAAGCTATGGGTAAGTTAACTGAAACTCCCAGCCATGCATGGCCGAGGGTTCGTCCAAATACCTAGCTCCTTCTAGCCTATAAAAGAAAGGGTAGGGGTCCCATTTGGAGAGGAAAATTATAGCAAAGAAACTCTGCCCATTTACATATTCCCATTGTCCCAACCCTTTAGCCTTTCCTTATGCCAAAGGAGATTCAAAGCAAAGCATTTGGAGGACATAAGAAGAGGAGCCCAGGATCAGGTTCAAGGAGCGGTGGCCAGTCTCAACTTTTGTAATTTGACTCATTCAAAGTAATAAAGAAAGTGTTTTTCCCGTCCCAATTCATGAACTTTTTATGGTTTGATTAGTTTATGTTTGGATTTCTAACCCGTTAGTATATAAGTAGTATGCATGCATAGTTGTTGCTTGTCTTGGATGTAGGTCAACTTTGGAAGGAGTATTGCGAACAAGGAATCAAGCACAATGGAGGATCAACATCAAATGCCGGAAACGAGGTAGGTTGATCTTTCCATGCATTTACTAAGAAAAGGGGATTTAAATCTAGGGATGAAGGTAGAAAGTAATTTCTATTCGGTCATATCTGCATGCAAAGTTTGAAATTTATTTGCTATTCCATAGGGTTTTTTTCCCCAACAACATACACTAATAAAATCTAGGAATCAAAACCAAGCAAACAAAACTTCTCTCGATGATTGTACAAGTTGGTGATGAAATCCAACGTCGCATCATCAAGTCAAGAAGGGGCTAGGATATGGTGGAACAGTTACAATGACAACCTACTTAACGAACTTTCACCTTGGTGCAAGCTTCTACGCAGTAATTGTGGATTTATCCTCCAAGGAGATCGAGTGAGTTTGACCAATGTCTATTCTAGGTACAATGAGACTTCCCTTCACCATCACCTCATGTAAGTACCTAAATATTATGGCAACTAAGGACACCAACTCGCAGTCATCCCCTGGGCGGGTACAGTCGACAGTCCAATCTGAACATATGGGCAAGATAACAAGTTTGAAATCAACTCGAGAGGCTCCCACACATAATCGTGGGTATACCTTCAAGTGACCCCCATAATACGATCCGACCACTACAAACAGTTGAACCATGGAGCGATAATCCCCATAATTCTCCTGAATGCGACCTCATGCGTAACCCCTGTGTGAAAGGGGGATCCCATAAAGCCGATACGGCAATTGGATTTTCTCTCCCTATCAAAAGATGCTAATGTTTGTTTTGAAAAACTTTGGAGATTTGTGCTCACAGCCTAATCCAAAGTGCTAGTCCTAGTCTAATGTTGGTGGAAGATTCTAAAAACAAAATTTTCTAGATAAATTTTAATTAGCGATAATTTTATAGCTGTTCTTTACTCAAGGGTGTATGAAAGTGAAACTGATGGTATTGTGACTCAAATCCCCAAAAAAATGCACAAGAAAATGATAAGTAGTCTTGTCTTTCGATGAATGCCTATTTAAGGGAAAGAGAGAAAGTTCTTTTCATTATCAAACACTGAGATGCAACATCCTCATACAATTATTTCTCAACCAAATCAAATGGAATGCTAAAACGTTTCAGAAATGCCTTCTAATATCCAAACCAATCTCTAAAATATGTCCTTTTTCTAATATGTGAATGATAATCAGATGTAAAACTTCTAATGTCAATCAGACTTCAAGATTAAACAATCAGAAGCAAACCTCACACAAACAAAAATACACTCTCGTCGTGAATAAACAAGAAAGAAAAATATAACCAAATTTGCAAACAAGAACCAAAAACCTCAAACAAAAGATAAATGTTGGAAAACTGACCTCAAATATCAAATGGAAAGATTCACAGACCTTTGGATTTCCTCACAAAAGCTTCCACTCAGTCAGAGAAATGAGGAGAAAACAACAAGTTAACTCTAGATCAGCAAAGACAAAGAGTGAATTCAAGGCAAGGAAAGAAAATGTTAAATTCCCAAACAAAAGAGGATCAATTCTTAGAAAACATTGTGTTGAAGGCCAAGACCAAGATGTACTGAACCTATGAGACTCTAAGCAAGTGCAAAAAATAAAAACTGGACTAGGAAATTGAAAACCTAGAGGATTTCTCACAGAAAAGGGGTAGTGCTCTGGTGTAAAGGGCACTAGAGCATTCCAACGCTCTATGTAATACCACCAGGGAGTGTTAACACTCTTATAGCAAGGGTAGGGGAGCGCTCTTCTTCAAAAGTTCAGAAAAATGCCCAGAAACTCAAAAAATCAAGAAAAATTAGTCAATTAGGGTGAATAAGATGAAATAAAGAGGTAATCAATTAGATATAAGAATAAAAAAGATAGTATGGAGAAGGTCAAATGAGTGGGAAAAGGTCCAAAACAAGATCTAGGAAAGGAAACAAAAATCAGAGCTCCTCCCTAGTGCAGTCGCCAATTTCTGTTACAGGTGAATCTTCCTGCGGACAAGCGGATTCCCTCTTGGTCTCTAGACTCCTAAGGCCAAGAAAGAAAAGTGATTAACATGGACACTGACATCCGTTTATACCTAATCAAGCTAGCATATGAAGGAGAAGAAGAAATATATGTACCTTATTAGCGACGTTTGTCCTTGCCAAGTCCAAGCTAAGCTTTGATCATGATCTCTCTGATAGGTCTTGTAGAACAAACAAAGATACAATAGACCTCCTATTATACTGAGATTATATCAAATATAGATCTATCTACTGAAGACAAACTCATGTGGAACAAACATAAGTTTGAAAGAAACAGGCCAAGCATTGATATATTGATAAGAACAAGTAAAAGTACTTACAATCCTTTGATGAAGGTTCAACAACTTCTTCCAGTTCTCCTTGTCCAACCCCTTTGCTCAAGTAATCTACACTGATTTATTTGATGAAATCTCACTTATGAGATCATAAGTTTCACATCTCCATATATTTTTTGTTAATACCACTTATAGGATCATAAGTTTGGTATCAATCTCTAGTCTCTACTCCCACCATGAGGAGGCCTCCTTATATAACCTTGGAGAGGCCCAACCACTTGAGAGATATTTGGGATAAGTTGAGGATTCATTTCCTTCAGTTGAGGATATTCCCTAAGATCATGCCTTGACCTTCTATTTGAATCTAACCACCTTCAAAAATTCAGGGGATTCTTCCCTGTTTTAGCTCAACAAACCAAAAATTCGGTCAGAAAATGTAGTGCTCCCCCAAAAGGGTACACAGAGCATTTGAGAGCTCCCCCAAAGAGGCCCAAGGAGTGCTGGCACTCCATGAAAGTGCGTAGGGGAGAACTACCCTCCAAAATCCATTTTTGAGTGGTTTTTTCAGTGGCAAAAGGCTTGTACTCCTTGTCAACTGATTTATCTTCTTCAAAACTAGTCTTTGAGGTGTCTTAAGTGTCTTTATGATGTCGTTAGAGGCACGACATAGACAATGTGGCAGTATGATGTTTGTGACACTTGCGACAATTGTGGTCAAAATGTGACACTTGCGGACAAGATGCGAAACTTACAACACTTGTAATGACGACACTTGCAACACTATTGAAGTGAGTAATTTTGATGTGTAACAAAGAGTTGGATCTATGTCGTTCTTCCCAGAGAACTCTTCAATCTGCCCATATCTGTCCCCGACAATGACGCCATTTATGTTAGCACTAGGCATCACCCTCAGACTATAGTGAGGATAATCCCAGTACCCATCAATTTATGTGTCACAGGTAATTGAGTTTTGAGTGGTCAAATGGAAAAAAATGAATAATAATAGCATTCTAACTCATAAATATGGACTAGCATGCACCAACCATTGAGGTATTGAATCAACTTCAGTCAATAAGTTGGAGTAAGAGTGAGTAGGAGGAATATTTAGTGAGAAAGGTGTAGAGGTCTGCTATGAACATTAGATTTTCCAGCAGCCTAAGGAGGAAAAACTTAAACACAAGGTCCTCTTGGATTCAAATTTCAAGGAAGCTGAAAGAAATCATAACAGTACTATAATCAAACATTTATCATAATACAGTTACAACAATCCATGTGAATCAATCAAACATGAAATCTCTCAGTATCAGAGGAAAATAAGATGGAGTAAGAAAGTTGACTTAGATTAACCAAGATGTCTCAAAAACAAATACATAACTAGAGAACCAGTTGTTCTCAATCAAAATATTACAATATCAAGGAGCCTAGATCAACCATTTGACCATTACAAAATATAAAAACTAACTATATATACTCAAAACTGCTGCAATTACCAGGAATGTGATCAGATCATTGCCTTCAAAGCCTTCAGTCGACACCCGCTCTGTCAGGTTGTGTAGTACTCATTATGTCAGACGTGAGCAAGGCATAGTTATGTGCTTTACAGGAAAAATTTCCCATAAGGAAGCTTCGGATCGTAAGTGTTCCTTCACGACTGCTCTCAACCTACTTTCCATTTATGGAGTGAGTTGAAGTTTCAACCACCAACTATGTTTCCATTAACTGATATCTCCTCAGGATCGAGACTGGGCCAGGTAACCAAGGGACGACTACTTGTTGTGATTAAATGAGATGCTAAATGAACATACGAACACAGGGCCATTGGTCTGATCAAGATCTGTGGCTGGGACGATTCTTCTATTTGAGGTGCAGTCGTTGAAGTTTACCCGTTCACCAATTTTGGGATACATAAGACCTTGCGTGGAGTCACTGCCAAATTTGGCGGTTTAAGAGCCTTGGACGCAGAGTAGAGGATGAGTGCCCTGTGACTTTGGCCTTGCTCCAATGTGACCTTAGGTTGTGACCTGACGCCTTGTCCCAAATGGTATCTTGGGATTTCGCGCTTAGGGATTCTTCACCTCCCCTACTCCAGATTTATCGATGCCCAAGTTAGCGAAATCACCCTGCTCAGACCGACGGTCAGATATTTTTCGTGATCGACGGCTGCGATTGTTTCTTTGGAACTCCTAATTGGTCATCTTCATGCAATGGGCACCAACCTTTCCTTCTAGAACCACCTGCCATAAGACCTTGGGCTGTGACCCTAGGCCCACTCTCCGAGTGCTTTGCAAACTCGCATTGCACTAAATTTGTGCATTGCTTCCAGCATACCTCCGATTCGTGAAACTGTGAATCCGCTAATCTATTGCCATGTGCCCTTCTGGATCAGATAGTCCATATTTACTTCTCACTCCATGCTTCAGGACCCTGGGACTTTGCAATGTTTCTCATTTTAAAACTACCAAAGTAAAACTCCTAGAGTGACAGATATGATGACGAGTGGCTCTTACTGATCAATGGCTCAGATCTATTTCAGGCCTTCGGGACTTCAGGCTTCGACCATTGATTTTGAGCCTAGAAAGAGTCACTCTAAGTGTTTTTCTTTGCGCTCATGGCTGCGGTCTACAACCCTTGACAACTTTATATGATAACACCTTCTATAAGGCTTCCCTATTCTTCGACATAAATCACAGGCTCTGTAGCATTCCTTAGTATCCTTATGTAAAGTGGGCCACCAGAGGTCAGCTTTGAGAACCTTATGCATTGTTGGATTCCTTGCATAGTGTCCTCCTGCGATGCCTTCATGTGCTTCTGCAAGGATCAATGGTCTTTCTGACTCCATAACACATCTTCTTAAGATCTCATCTGGTCCCATCTTATATAACTGTCCAACTATAAGTTGAAAATATGAAGCGTGGACTATCGATTGTTTCTTCTGAAGAACTATATACTCACGAGGTGCCATTCCTGTGGACAAGAACTGGATTATCTCAATGAAGTGATCATCGATTTTTTGATAGACAACAACTGGGCATCTGGTAGTGTATCATACAAACTGGTAGGTTCTTCACCATGTTCTAACCTGGATAAGTGGTCAGGTCCCTTATTCATTCTTCCTGGCTTGACCACGATCTCAAAGTAATACTCTTGGAATAATAGTAGCCATCTGCATATTCTTCCCCCCAACACTGGCTTATTGACTAAGTACTTCAATGCAGAATGATCGGTAAACATCTTAAAATGGCCTCCCAACAAGTAGTGTCTAAACTTCTGCATTGCATATACCATAGCTAAGCCTTCTCTTTCAGTGGTAGTATAATTCATTTTGGATGTAGAAAGATTTCGACTAGAAAAGGCTATAGGGTGTTCAATATATCCTGCACCTGGCTGTGCTAAAACTGCTCCTAATGCAATGGATGAAGCATTGACATGAACATGGAATTCCTTACTCCAATCTGGGAAAACCAAAATAGGCGCAATGACCATTTTCTGCTTTATTGTGTCGAAGCTCTGTTGGCATTCCTCTGTCCATTGAAACTTACTATCCTTCTTTAATAGATTCTCCATAGGTGTTGTTATCTATGCATACCCTTTGATAAACGTTTTGTAGTATCCATTGTATCCCAATACAATGTGCAACTGTCTAACTGAAGTAGGAGGAGGTAGATCAATAGTGATATCAATCTTGGAGGGATCTACCAATAACCCTTGTTTACACACAATGTGTCCTAGCAATACTCCAAAAGGTGAAAACAAAATACACTTCTTCAAGTTCAGGGCAATTTGACATTGCCTGCACTTATCTAACATTAATCTCAAACATTCAATATGAGCTTTCAGTAGACTAAAAATGGTCCAGTCATCAAAGTATGCCTCCAAAACCTTATGTAAAAATTCCTAAAATGCTTCAACCACCACCCTGGAGAAGATGGTTGGTGCATTCTTCAAACCAAAAGGCATCACTGTGTACTGAAAAGAACCCCATTCTATTGCAAATGTAGTCTTATGTCTGTCCTCCTTAGCAATTTTGATCTGGTGATACCCTGAAAATCCATCTGTGAATGATTAAACTTCCCATCCTCCTACATTATCTAGAACTTCATCAGTAAAAGGTGTAGGGAATGGATCATGTAAACATGCATAATTCAATTTCCTTAGATCTACACAAGTTCTAATTTATCCTGTCTTCTTATATTGGACCATCATAGGGATGATCCATTTAGATTCTTCAACTGGTTCTATAATTCCTGCTTCCAATATTCTATCTAATTCAATCTTAACTTTCTGCTTGTACTTAAGATTTAGTCTATAAGGCCTCTGCTTAACATGCCTTGCATCTTCTTTCAAAGGGATCTTCATTTCTCCCATGGGCCCTTTAATGCCCTTCATGTTTGTGAACTTGGTTGGAAACAAGTGTTGATACTCATGCAATAGTTTTGTTATATTATCAATAGTAGCATCATCCTAATAGTCTCCAACATTTTCTATCCTAGGTGTTTGCTCTGTTCCAATGTTAACTTTCTTAATTTTAATAGGCTTCCCAACAAAAGGTAATTCCATTCATGGTCCTTCTATATCTCTTTGTCCTTCAATATCTGAAATTTTCACATTCCTTGGGTCATCATCCTCATCAACATTAATATTATAAAAACCTTGTAACCGTTGAAGAGGCACAGTTCATTCATCTTCTTCTTGTTTAAGAGGGTAGTTAGGTGCCTTCTCAAAGACCCTCTATATTACAATTTGTAAAGCCTGATCTACTGTGGGGTATTGAATTTCAAATAGGAAAGTAGCTACAAATTTATGGGTCATACCATACCAATCTGTAGTGATTAGATGTTGTTCTGCTTGAAGATACCAATTGATAGACGTAGTATCTAAGGTGTTAATAAAGTTATGTACCCATTGTTCTTTAGGAATGTTAATCCAGGCTTCCTCACAACTTCGCACATGATCCTTAGGAAAACTCTAACCTGTGTATCAAACTTCGCAACCTTCAACTTGTTCTGAAAAGTGCACTGTCAACAAGGTGCGACATTGTACCTACTCCACAATGTTTTTCTTGTGTGTTCCCCACCATATAGCTGGTGTTGCTTTCAAGGCTTCATCTAGTGCCAAC
Source organism: Picea engelmannii (assembly GCA_009831015.1). Classification (NCBI taxonomy): domain Eukaryota; kingdom Viridiplantae; phylum Streptophyta; class Pinopsida; order Pinales; family Pinaceae; genus Picea; species Picea engelmannii. The sequence goes on from ML781226.1 coordinate 458,183, forward strand.
AACCTCTGTTGTACTGGTACAATTTCCTCAAATTTAAATAAAAATGTCTCTAAATTGTTCAAGACATAAAATGTAGGAATATTACTTACTTCTGTGCCAATCCAGTGAACTGCCTTAGTCAATCTAGCACACCTCCACGTAGAGACTTCATACTTTATGTTTTGCCAATTTTCCAATGCCTCTTCTGAAGTTGACGAGCATGCACTTTCACTTCGCCAACTTCGATTTCCATCTGATGTAGGATTAATATAATCTTGTTGTCATGTTGTCAGTTTATAGATGTTCTCTAGCTCATAGGCATGGTCTTCTTCTCTTATAGGTTTTGTGTATCTGTGACCTTCATCCAGATCAAGAGGTGCAATGACCCTAAGGCCATCACCTTCAAATGTCATTATTCTCTTTTTTAGGTCAACAACAGTCAAATTGTTGAAAGCCCAATCAATACCCAACAACGCAGGATAAGGACAATTATCATCGACAATCTCAATCACTTTGAAGCCTTCTAATTCCCTCACTTCATCGATGTCCACAGGGACATGCTCTAGTCTTCCAAAGGGGCTCACCGCTTGTTGATTAGCCATCCTGAGCCTAATAGGAGAGTAAATCAATCTAGGTTTTCCCATCAATTCCCAAGTCTTCTTCGTCATAACATTTACTTCTAATCCCAGGTCGAGGACCACATATTCCACATTGTAGTCTCCAATCTGAGCACTAAGGTGTAGTTCCTTGCTTGTCCTCCTTTTTCTAGATACTTGACTCACAACTCTATTCAGCAGGGGATCTACTCTTCCAATTTCATACTGTCTTATCAGGTGTTGTAGTTCCTGCACAACTCTTTCATCTTTAATCAAATTAATACTAGAATACAAGAAGTCCACAAGCTTGCTTACCTCTTTTTCTTGTCTAGGTGGGACAGACTAATCAAATGCTGGAGCCATTTCACATTCCCTTACTTTTGGGTTTCCTTAGACGAAGAAGCATGTTCTCCTACAAATTCTCTTCTTTCTTCTTCAAAAGTATGCTTCTCTTTCCTTGGATCAAACAATGGCACCTTCTCTGTATCTCTTTTGATCCCTGATCCATCTGTAGTCTTTCCTAGAGTCACCCTATATTATCCTATGACAACACCTCCTCTAATAATAAAAACAAATCTAGGTTCCTCATCGTGAGGTTCAACTGATATTATTTGGAATTCTTGGTTTCCACCTCGTCTTTCCTGAACTTTAGTTGACAATACTGGATAGTCTTCAATGACATGCTCAAATGAATTATAGTAGCCGGAAGTAGTAAAAGGGTTCTGACAATCCCTTTCCAAATGACCTGGTTGGGTGCAGTTATAGCAAATAATATGGCCTTGACCTCGAACCATGCCTTCTCCTCGTCATCTTCCTCTGAATCCACTGCGAGGGTTGAAGTTTCCTCTTCCTAGGGAATTGAACTATGCAGTGTTCCCTTCTTGTTGTAATTCTCCTAGAATTATATATGCATCCCTTGATCTTTCATGCATGAGGTCATAAGCCCTACAATCCTTCTCATCATGCCCCACAGATTTGCAGAATTTACAATAAAGATTGGTGGGTGTCTAGACATATTTCTGCATATAATAACATTCACCAAGGCGACGTCTAGTTCTACATACCTTGTACCATGTTAAATTAGCCTGCTTCAAAGGGTCAGGGGCTCTAGAAGCCAAGTATTCATTAAATAAAGGACAATGCTCTGTGTCATGGCTCTCTTCTTTACATCTGACACACCATATGTCTTCTCTTTTCTCCTTTCCTTTATCTTTCTTCATGTCTTCGACCTGTAAATATAAGCTAGTTAATTGATTCAAAATCTGACTCATACCTAGATTGGATTCTCCTACAGGGGCTTCTTCTAGTTTCATGGCAATATCTAATTCCTCATCTAATCAAAATCTAGACCAGGTGTCAAAATTTAGCTCAAAAATCAAAGTTCTCAGAATTGCCTCAAAACGAACAGGTGCGTAGCCCTCATCGTCAAGAACCCAACGAAACTCGTTTGGGTTCAAACAGACATCGGATGAGAGAGATATCGCGATATGTTCGAATCGCCAAACAGGTAAAAAAATTACGCTGACTGTACAACCTGTATGGATGCTGATGTGGCATGTCCGTACGATGATGTGGCAGAGATGAATTGGCAGAGGTACGACCACTGACGTGGTAGGTGACATAGCATTTCTGAGTTAAGTTTGGGTGAATATGTTGGTGACACGTGGCATGGTCTTTGGCAAATTATGAGGTGCCACATGGCCCAGTCGTGGGCTGCCACGTGGCACCATGGATATGGTTGTTTGGTTAAAATATTATGGAGTCTGTGGGGATCGAACCCCAGACCTCCCCCTTTGGTAGTGCTTTAACAATGGCTGCCCAACCAACATACCACACGATGTTTCTTCTCATATATATGGGTTTATATATATTTAAGTTTGAATTGTTTTACGGTTGGTGCGGGGGTCCGGGCTGGGGCTTAGCCCCAGCCCCCGGTCGCACTCACCATTACATATGACCCTTTGTCACGGAGAACGCGCATGAATACGTATTTCAAACGGTTAAGTCGCAGTCATATTGTTTATCCATATGACCTTGCCACCATGCATGCACAGGATTTGCTTTACATGGTTAAAATGCCCGCCACTTGTCATTTAACCATTCGGCCTTGAAACTTAGCCCTTTTTATTTGAGCGCGAGGTTGCATGGACCCTTGTGACCACGTCCTTGGCTGTTAGGGGCTAGGCATGCCCATAACCATTCGACTGTTTGACCCTTTTTTTTGTTATGCACTGGTGCTAGGTTTTAGCACGAGTTTTTGAGCGTGTTCTTGGTTGGCCACACAGAGGTGCATTTTGGCGAACCAGAGACAACAAGCTTGAAGGAAGAAAATGGAAGGAGGCTTATCTTCTTCATTTTTTGGCCAAATGAGGTGCCGAAAAAGCCCAGATAGGGATTTTTGGACATTTTGAATCCATTGGCACTGTTTTCAAAGCCATTTGAAGACTTCTTTTGCAGGTTTTTAACCATTGAAGTTTCAGGAAGCTCCAGGGAGCTTGAAGCCCTCATTGTTTGAGGTCATGCTCAGATGAGCCCATGTTTGTTTTCTGTGATTGAATAATCATTTTTGGCTAATTGTTATGCTCTAAACACTTTGGGATAGGTTTCAGATCCATTTGAGGACTTTTACAGGTGTTTTTTCCACAAAGAAGCTCAGGGAAGCTTAAGGCCACATGTAGAAGAGGTCATGCCTGGATGAGCCATGATCTGTTTTCAGAGTTTTATTAGTCATTTTTGGGGTTTTTATGTATTTTGATCCCAATGGTACAGTAAGTATTTCCATTGGAGTTGAGAAGTAGCTTTTAAAAGAATCTTTGACAAATTAATCCCAGAGAGCCAAGTCCATTGATGGAGGCTCAAGGAGATGTGGCCCAGAGAGCGGTGAACTCCCTTATCATCTTTTTATTGTTGTGAGTTTGATGGTTTATTTTCTACAAGTTATGTTGCTGTGTATTTATTTAAAGTACATATTTAACCATTTAAAAGAACATTTCCTCACACATAAACATTTACAAGAAGAAGCATAAACTTGGCACATAATCTAACTTGCATATTTTAACACATGGAGCAAGGTCCTGTAAAGTTTTATTTTAATGAAGTAGAGGGTGCTTGCATAGCATAACACGTCAGCCCATAATTTTCAGATTAGGTGGTATCAGAGCATAGTTTGTTTTGCTCATGTATTTGCCATTGATAGCTTGAGATTTAGTTGTTGGTATTTGTGCATTTTTTGTGTTGAAGTTTGATATCTTGCAAGGATGGAGGAAGCTTCAAACATTGGTAGTTCTCATACATCTTCATTATCTAAATTCTTTGAGATAGAGATGTTGAAGGAGTTGCTAACCATGAGAGATGTGGTGAAAGAGATGTGGAAAGATAGAAAGGAGAGCATTGCCCTTGAAGAGTAGTTGATGGCCATGAAGAAGGAGTAAGACCAGCTTCTTGAAAAGTTGCATGAGATGGAGAATCAAATCCATGAAGCAAAGAAAACCCTTACCAAGTACATGCATGACCATAAGGTATGTAATGTTAGTTTATCTTCAAATTCCTCTCAAGATGAATGTTTTGGTGTTTTTGAAAATCACACAAGAGGAATAGGGTCCAAGTTATTGTTAAAAATGGGCTATGAAGGTAAAGGGTTAGGCAAGCATGCACAAGGAATTATTGAGCCTATTGTTGTTGAAGAGAGACCCAAGTATTGTGGTCTTTGATATGAACAAAAATATGGAGCAAATTCCAAAGTTGAGGAGACAAGGGAAACAGTTCCAAGAACAAATTTTGTTTCAAGTTCACCTCCTCAAGAAGGCTATAAAGGTGAAAGTTCAAGAACTTTTGTTGCAAGTTCAACCCCTCTAGCATGCAAACCTTGTGTTCAAGATGAATGCAAATGTGTGAAACAAAAGAGTTGTGACAGCGATGAGGACAAGAACACTATTGTTGGTCTTCAAAGGAGAGCTTGTAACTCTTCAAATTCACCTCCTCAAAGAGGCGATAAAGGTGAATGTTCA
>ML781226.1:462814-539442 GCA_009831015.1 Picea engelmannii
GACCAATGTTGGACATTGCATCCAACCACTCATCCACAGTACAAGAAGCAGATGGATAAAGAGATTGGCAAGAATGGAAGAGGAGATTCCATCATTGATGTGAGTCAAGATGATTCACAAGAGGACGATTTTCAGCAGAAAAAACCACCGTTGAGTTGGCTTGGTAAGAAATGGTTGGATTTCTTGAGCAAGTAAGGCTTGTATTTTTCTGTTGTAGATGCACATTTCAGCCTTATGTGTGCATTTATGTTGAAAGCATGACAAGTTGCAGCAGTTTATCACAACTTGTATAATGCAAGTTGCATGTGAATGCAATTCGTTTGAAGGCATTCTTGTTTGTTGCACAACTTCGTCAGGAGGATGTAAAAGAGGGGTATGATGGTCACTTGTTACTGCCATATATCTTTTTCATATTCAGATCTTATGTACCCACATGTTTTGGGTTTATGTACTTATGTTTTTACTTGAAGGAGAGTTGAAGAGCTATGCACAGGCATGTGTTTTTGTGTATGTGTAAGCAGTGAACCTGGTGATGGTTTATCATGAATGACTCATGATTGATTCATGATTGTGTATCATGAATGTCGACTTGTCATTTTGGGAAGGTCGATATGTTTCAAATAAGTCTCGACTTGTGTCGAGGTTGTCTTGACGACTATGTTGTGTCGATCATGTTTTTCGACTTGTGTTTAGTCGATGGTGTTTTTTGGCTTGTAAGTTGATTTTGAGCACACCGAGATGCAGGAAAACGCCATGTGCTTTGATGAAGTACAAGATGTGACAATTTGCTTGAAGAGAAAAAAGATTTTGTTGGCATCATTTTCAGTCTTGTATAAATTTGTTTTCAAGATTGATGGTTTTCTTGGCTTGTGACAAGATGTCGCAGGAAAGTTTTTGTAGCCATTGTAGAGAGGATTGTGTTGACGCCAAAGAGTTTGCAAGAGGGACTTGATTCTCAGTGGGAAGGTTGGTAGTCTTCCAAGCACAAAGAGAACAGTGGGTCAGCATCAGTCAGAGAATAGTGGTTGAAGGACATAGTCAGTTGCAATGCAAGGCATGTCAAGGTATCTAGGTGATTGTCGAAAAGACTTTTCAAGTAGAATCAGTTGATAGAACTTGAAAGAAGAAGAGTATTGAATCTCAGACAGATGATCATAAGATTTTTTGGGTCCAAAATCCTTTCAGTGGGAAGGCATGATAAAAATCTGGACCAAGTGTCAAAATTTAGCTCAAAAATAAAATTTCTCGGAATTTCCTCAAAACGAACGGGTTTGTAGCCCTCGTCATCACGAACCCAACGCAACTCGTTTGGGTTCAAACGGATTTCATATGAGAGAGATATCGCGATATTTTTGAATCGCCAAACAGGTAAAAAAATTATGCTGACTGTACAATCCGTACAGGTGATGACGTGGCATGCCCGTATGATGACGTGGCAGAGATGAATTGGCAGAGGTACAACCACTGACATGGCAGGTGACATGGAATTTCTGAGTTAAGTTTGGGCGAATCTGTTGGTGACACGTGGCATGGTCTTTGGCAAATTATGAGGTGCCATGTGGCCCAGTCGTGGGTTACCACATGGCACCATGGCAATGGTTGTTTGGTTAAAATATTATGGAGTCTGTGGGGATTGAACCCCCCCCTTTGGCAACGCTTTAACAGTGGCCACCCGACCAATATACCACATGGTGTTTCTTATCATATATATGGGCTTATATATATTTAAGTTTGAATTGTTTTACGGTTAGTGCGGGGGTCCAGGCTGGGGCTTAGCCCCAGCCCCCGGTCGCACTCACCATTACATATGACCCTTTGTCACGAAGAACGCACGTGAATATGTATTTCAAACGGTTAAGCCGCGGTCATATTGTTTATCCATATGACCTTTCCACCATGCGCGCACGGGATTTGGTTTACACGGTTACAACGCCCGCCACGTGTCATTTAACCATTCGACCTTGAAACTTAGCCCTTTTTATTTGAGCGCGAGGTTGCATGAACCCTTGTGACCACGGCCTTGGCGGTTAGGGGCTGGGCGCACCCATAACTGTTCGACAGTTTGACCATTTTTTCGGTTACGCATTGGTGCTAGGTTTTAGCACGAGTTTTTGAGTGTGTTCTTGGTTGGCCACACAAAGGTGCATTTTGGCGAACTAGAGACAACAAGCTTGAAGGAAGAAAATGGCAGGAGGCCTATCTTCTTCATTTTTTGGCCAAATGAGGTGCCGAAAAAGCCCAGATAGGGGTTTTTGGACATTTTGAATCCATTGGCACAGTTTTCAAATCCATTTGAAGACTTCTTTTGCAGGTTTTTAACCATTGAATTTTCAGGAAGCTTAGGGAGCTTGAAGCCCTCATTGTTTGAGGTCATGCTCAGATGAGCCCATGTTTGTTTTCTGTGATTGAATAATCATTTTTGGCTAATTGTTATGCTCTGAACACTTTGGGATAGGTTTCAGATCCATTTGAGGACATTTACAGGTGTTTTTTCCACAAAGAAGCTCAGGGAAGCTTAAGGCCACATGTAGAAGAGGTCATGCCTGGATGAGCCATGATCTGTTTCAGAGTTTTATTAGTCATTTTTGGGGTTTTTATGTATTTTGATCCCAATGGAACAATTAGTATTTCCATTGGAGTTGAGAAGCATCTTGTAAAATAATCTTTGACAAATTAATCCCAGAGAGCCAAGTCCATTGATGGAGGCTCAAGGAGATGTAGCCCAGAGAGGGGTGAACTCCTTTATCATCTTGTTATTGTCGTGAGTTTGATGGTTTATTTGTTGTAAGTTATGTTGTTGTGTATTTATTTAAAGTAAATATTTAACCATTTAAAATAACATTTCCTCACACATACACATTTAAAAGAAGAAGCATAAACTTGGCACATAATCTATCTTGCATATTTTAACACATGGAGCAAGGTCCTGTAAAGTTTTATTTTAATGAAGTAGAGGGTGCTTGCATAGCATAACAAGTCAGCCCACTATTTTCAGATCATCATCCTATGAAGCGACCTTCTGTAGCATCAGAGGAAATCTAATGTGTGGTAGGAGGGCAACGATGAACCATTCCTTATGTTGTTCATTTGGAATCTGAAAATTTAAATGGCCTATCAAGGTTTTAAACCTCTGATCAAATTCCAAAATAGGTTCAGTCACCTTCTGCTTGATATCCTTCAACTTTTTAATGCACTGCGACTCCGACTTAGGCTTCTTGAACTCTGCGCTCAACACAGTCTTAATGTCATTTAGCGGTTTAGGCTATACGGATCCTGTAACAAACTTCATATACCATCTCAATGCACGATCCCTTGGGGTAGTACTAAATCAAGCTCTCTTAACAGCTTTGTCGATGACTTTCTTAATGCTCCATACAGCTTCGCATAAGAACCAGTGTTGGTCAGGATCCTCGGATCCATCTCCTCTAAAAATGGGTAACCTAATTTCATCTGCCATGGATCTTGCTTGGTTTCTCAACTGAGTATGTACTAAAATTCTTGTAATAGTACTCTGAGTGCTTTGGTTTCTTTGGTTACTCTGATTACTTAATGTTGCTAAAACAACAGGATGAGTAGTAATACTTACTTCGACAGTAGCCACATTACCTGAAGTTTCTGGTTCTTCTTGGCGAAGATCCTCAGTCTCTACTTCCTCTTCCCTTATGAACTCTGAGTAATCTTTGTCTAATCTCCATACTTCTTCTCCGCTATAGAAATATTCGTGTTGTTCTAATGGCCTGTAACTCTTCTTAAATAGGTTCGTAAGAGGAACCTTTGTGAATTATCTCCCACCACGCATGTGTCCATCCTCTACTTCACTGTCACTGTATGAATTCTTGAAAATTAGCTTTAAAGTCGAACCGATTACTGTATATTCAATATATTCTTCTCATGCAACAACATCTTAATCTTCATCTTCAAAAAGCGTAGAAAAATTCCTCTAGGCCCCTTGAAGAAATACCTCTCTTCTTGACTATATGATTCTACTCTATCAATAGAAAACTCAGTAATGTACCCTCCAATAGTACTGTCAAACCAGAGATCCACTGCCCAAGACACAACGTTGTTGAATTTATTAACTTTCTCGATCAACGTCGTTGTCCAAACCATAGGTGGTCTAGGTCTAATTTCAAACTGAGTGTCTTCTAGTCTGGCTAGCCACTTGTACAATTCCTTATGAACTCTTACAAAGAAAATCTCATGCATGTCAGTAAATATATACCTCCCCGACCAGTCCTCTGTACTAATGTTAGGGTTCTTGTTCTGAGCTATGAAGAAGTCCCTTTCTTGTTCTTCTATCAAATTTTGAATCTCTATCTTTGATGGAAACCACCTTGACATTCCTTGAAGAAGATCCCGGTCCCAGCAACGGAACCATTTGTTGGCACAGGGGCAGACCCAAGGTTCAACTCTAACAACACACCAACAAACCCTAACTATTGGCCCTTTCGACAACACCTGTGAAGAAGATGAAGTCTCATTGGAAGTAGCAATAGGGGGGTTGCAGGACACAGGTGACTACAACCAGAGGAAGTACAAGATGATTTCATAATAACAATGCAAGATAACCTAGGGATTCTTAACAGTATTATTATTAGCTTCACGAAGTTAGTTATATCTTATTATCTTCAACATGAACAATAACAATGCAATAACAATATAACATATAGAAAATAACACATCATCAACCACATAGAAAAATGAGATTTTACATGGTTCACCCTCTCCCTAGGGCTACGTTCACATAACTTTTTTTATTGATAAAGTGGATGAAAATACACATTTATATCTATGCACGCAGCTACAGATCCTTCTCTCTCTCTCTCTCCTCTCTATCCCCCAACCCTATGCACCCAACTGCAGAGTAGATCTTCACACCCAGCTTAAGACCCCAAAATACAAGAATGCTCTTACTATTGATTAAGGTTGATTGTTATTGATGTCAACCCTTGAAGAAATCCCCATAGCACAAAGGTTTGGGTAATGGACCGTCACATAACTCCTCACGGTTAGAGAGTTATGACCATATGAAGTTGGAGAACCCCTCATGAGTCTTATAGAAGCCCCCAAGGGTCAAAGTGGTTTGCAAAAGAATTTATTTTAAATGAAGAAGCCTAAAATAAGGAAAGTGTAATGCTACATGAAGATATAAATAAGAGGCAAAGCCCACTCATTAAGTACACACTTGTACATTTTGTATATCTATTTTCTTGTGTAAAGCTTCTTGTAAATATTTGTGGATACATATGAAGTGGTGAACGTCTGAGGTAGCACGAAGGGTTGACGAAAAAATTCTCAGATTCACAGAAAACCCTATTTTCTGAGGCATACGCGGGTTGTCTGTGTATAGGCTGCGTATACATTGAAGGTATACGCGAACTGGCTATGTATAGGGTGAGTATGTACATGGGTTGACTATGTATAGGGTGAGTACATGTTGATAAATCCATGAAACTTGAGAAGATGAAGGTGTAGAGGCTCTAGATTCTGAGATCAAGCTCCCAGGAAGGTCTAGAGTGCTCAGATACACCAGATCCATCCATTGGTTCAAAAGGTATGTCTTATTTCTATGAATAGTTGGATTTTGATGTATGCATAAGGAATGGCAATGGAGATTTGAGGATTCTCCCTAGAGATATTAGTGGCTACATGGGATATTTTGTATAAGTCAGATCTACAGAAATACAGTGATGGTATATTTATCATTGATACTTCTTGTTGAGGCACATCTTGTATTTCTTGGGATATGGCTAAGAGTTTTTATGGTACATGGTTGAGATCTTGTATTTATTGATGTATTGAGAAATTGAATATCAGAAAGGGGTTGATGACTAAGATCATGTGAGGGATATTATACTTGTTAATGATTACACATACCTATATGGCACATGACTAGAGAGAGACATACCTTCCTTGAGTATAGGTTATGTATGAGGATCCATGCACAGGGTACAGTTACAGTCTGGATACAGTGATATGTTACAGATCTATGTGAAAGAAATTACAGAGGGTCAAAAGTTTTCAAGTGAAAGGAAATCCTAGTTTCAAAAGGCATACATGAGCTGCATAGCAGATAGAGCATGTACATACGCGAGCTGCATCACTACAGGTTGCGTATCTCTTGTATTTTTGTAGATACATGTTCAGTTCAAGTACGGTTTGATTACAAGGTGGTTGTACAGATTGGATACATGGTAGTGGTACAGGTTGATACAATTGTACAACAGTATATCTCACAGTGACAGGTTGACAGTAGTTCCATCATTCTACTTCTACTTCAGGGCGGTTGGACAGGGCAAGGATAGGTGGTTGTAGCCACCTTCCGGTTGTAGTCGGAGAACATAGGGGGTTGTAGCCTCCTTCTGGTTGTAGCCAGAGAATTGAGGAGTTGGAGCTTCCCTCAGGTTGTAGCCTGAGAAACCAGGGGGTTGGAGCCTCCTTCCAGTTGCAGCTAGAAAATAAAGGAAGTTGGTGCTTCCAATGATTGTAATTCTTCAAGATATATAAGAAAAAGAATTTAGTGTTTTTCTCCCGATTTGGGTTTCCACGTAAAACACTGGTGTACTGTGTATGTGTGTGATTGTTTATTTCTTATTTCTCATTATTGGATAAGAATTATACATTGATATAACATTTGAATAAAAAGGATTATAATTATGCTATTACTGATTCAGCCACCCCTCTTAGTAATCCAACACTTACAACAAAAACACTTCTACCTCTCCAAACATCATCATCCTCTCCCTCTCTCTTATAGTCATCTATTTATCATTTCATGACTCTTAGAAAACCCTAGACCGAAGCCTATGTGCCAAAACCCTAGGTGCCAAAACCCTAGGTTCCAAAACCCTAGGTCCAAAACCCTAGGTCCACATAATCCTCATTTTAAGGATTTCACCAACCGTTCTTCCTTCTTCTCTGCGAGGTGCTCCAAAGAACCCATTAATGTCTTCTTCCGCTTGTTGAATTGTCCACGATTTGTCTTCCTTTCTGCTTTGTCTTCCTTGATCTTATCCTTTAATGAATTGATTTTCCTTACTTCATTCCTTCTTTTCTACTTCTTGAACCACTTCAACCCTTCCTCGGTTTGTGTGCCTTCCGTGCACTTCATACTTTGTCTTTCTTGTTCCTTAATCTTTGCTTTCTTCCCTAATACATGATCAAGGGCCAACAAGTGTCAAGTTGAAGGAATGAAATATATATTGTTGGCCTTAGTGTAATTCGATGGCGGGATCACTCATTCAAGGATTGTATAGACGAATTTCCTCTGCAAAGAATACATATTTTTCTATAACTTATTGTACTTCGCTTAACCTTGTGCTTGGGAAGGATTATTTACTATCAAAGAGGTGGGTTGTCAGGCCCGTGAGCATTTTCTCTAGGTGAGAGTTTGCTAGGAACTGTTCCCTGGTGCGCTAGGCATTAGATACAGGGATCTAAGACTTCTTGTTTGGCCTATTGCTGAAGCCCTGGAAGGGAAGTGGGGAAGACAAAGGACTATTGAGCATTGAAGGGGCACACTTCCCGGGGTGGGATAGTCATGTGGGGAATGAGGGACTGTAGGCTAGTTGCAGCAGTTGATACCTTAGACCAAGTCTTTTGATGAATATTAGACCATAGCTTGGTGATAGGAACCCTTTTTCCTGTGGAGTTTAATACCAATTCGGGGGTGACCTATCGTTCAAAGATTATGACTGACAAAGTCTATGGCTAGGAGGAACGTCTGAGTCCTGCACACAGATGGTGAATTTTTATAAGATATAAGTCTCCTTCATAGGCTTGTTTAATTACTATGTGCTCTAATGTTATATTTTAAATGGGTTTATCTTCTATATGAATTTGCATCTGCATATTGTGGTTAACTCTGGGATATGTTACTGCTTATATTGTGGTTAACTCTGTGCAATGTGTGTGTGTGTTTCTTATTCCTGTATGATGCGACATATGTGGGCGTGATAGTTATAAGTGTTTCTTGTTAGTTGCATGTATGATATATATGTGTGTGTGTGTGTGTGTGTGTGTGTGTGTGTGTGTACTGAAGGGCTAAAGCACGCAGAGTATTTGTGACATCTGTTTCACTATTATGATTGTATTAAAACAAGTGTACTCATAGAGCGAGTCTAGGTGCATTACCTTAAGGTTGTGCGTTGTAATCCGGTCTACTTGTACAGGAAGTGTTATAAGTAGTATCCGAGCATTAGGAATTTTGAAGTATCATTGTCCAATAGTGAGCTTTCGATGCTACAAAGAATATCCTAGAGGTTGAAGTTGAGATTGTGTGACATGGCCCAACTTGGAAGGCTAGGGACGTTACATTTTGGTATCAGAGCAATTGGTTCAACATTGGACTTGTGTGGGCCATAGATTATTGTGAAATAGACGTGTGCGTTAAGTATTGGTGTTGTGCAATGCAAAATTTATTTTGCATGGAAAACCATTGGTGCGTGGTATATAATTGTGATGCTCACAAAAAAACAATGTGAGGGTGTGCACACTAGAGTTTGGATGTTAAAAATCATCCAAAGGAAAAATAAAAGAAAGGATTTTGACAAATTGTGCATAGATTTCATAAAATTGTCACAATAATTAGTCTAACGAATCATGTTGACTACACTTTTTGCATAATTAACAACAATTAGTTCAAGGCAAGATCAACGTAGAGATTAAAAGCATGACAGGTGCACAGAGAACCTATAGTCGGGATGAAGAAATGGAAAGGTTGTACATTGGTATGGGTGTTGAAGGTACATAATCCAATGGACATAGGGAAGGCTTAGAAGAGAGCATGAACTTGGTAGAGACCATAAAATTTTGCAAAAGGATGTCCAAAGTTATAAAGTCAATAACGAAGGGCTTATGAAATATAAGGAGGAACAAGAAGGATTCAACATCAAGTTGCTACAAAGCTTGTACATAATTGAGAAAAAGATGGATAAGGAGAGAGATACAAGTAGGTTAGTAAGACACAGATCTCATGATGAGAGAAGAAAAAAAATGTGATGACAAGCATCTCCATCACTCTCCAATATATTCAGTTGGGAGAGTGCGCAGTAGTTTAAGTCCATCTCCTATCATAAAGCATAAGAGAAGGACTGGGGTGGACGAGCTACAAGGGGAAATGAATAAGATCAAGCCTCCTACCTTTTATGGTGAGCATAAGAAGGATGAGGATGCATAAACTTGGTTTTTGTGTATGAGGAAATACTTCCAGCTACATAATTACTCCTCCTAGGTAGAAGCGAAAATTTCCATTTATTAGCTCAAGGGGAAAGCATCAATGTGGTGGGATCAGTATGTGCAAGTGAAACACATTGATGAGAAGAAGGTTACTTAGAGGGAATTCAAGCGTTATTTTGAAAATAAATATTTAACCAAGTGCTACTATGGTAGGAAAATGAAGGAGTTCTTTGAACTCAAGATTCAGAGCATGAACATAGACGAATACAAAAGAATATTTTTAGAGCTGCTAAAATATGTGCCTTTCATCAAGGATGAAAAGGTGAATATTCAAAGGTACCTAAGTGGGATGTTATCATTTATTAGCGATAAGATACAATATTATGATCCCAAGACATTGGAAGAAACAATAAGGAGAGATAAATGTCTCTGTGTTCAGTAAAGGGGAAGACCAACTTTCCAAAAGGCTTGGGAAGACAAGAATAAAATCAAGGTGGAATAGAGGAAGAAGGGGACTAGGCCCCCATTTTTCATAAATAATACACAACAAAAACCAATTTCCAAGGAACCCAGAATGATGGAGGCAATGGAAACCAAGCCAAGGAAACAACCAATGAAGTGTTGGGGTTGCGATGGAAATCATATGTTTAGATATTTCCCTCAAAGAGGTGAAAAGGTGAGGACTATACACAGTGTACGACAAGATATGACAGTTGAAGACATGCGTAGAAGTGTACCTAGAATTTAAGCATCCCTGGTGTTAGCACTAAGAGTCACCCTCAGACTGCTAGAGGATAATCCCAGTATCCATTTTATTTAAATGATTAAAACAAGTAATACTTGGTGGATCAACAAGAAAAGAGTAAAAGGGAGGGCATCAGAGTGCTTTCAAATACATTCTATTAGGCATGGAGTCATAACATTCTGCAAATCACAGGCAATCAGGTTGCCTACTAGACAAAAGGCTTATGCAAAGATGGATAGAAGAATAGAAGGTAAACAAAAATAATAATATCCACATAACATCGATCCTTTCTGTAATATAGATTAAAGAGTGCTTGAACAATAATCTATGATTAACAAGCAATTACCACAAATCCTTTGCAAATCATGAATCCATTAACCAAAGACAACTTTTGATCTTCAAAAACTGTAAATATTACTCAAGCAAGATGATAAGAAAGAATGGAAACAAGAGAAAAATAGTGTGGTATCACAACTTTCATGAATCTCTAATGACATAAAATGCCTACAACACATGCCCTCATGCTTACAAATGAGCAACTCAACTGCTCCTCTAGCTCTCTTCTCTCTTGGATCATGAATCCAACCCTTTTCTCATAAAAAACCATTTCATTTATAGTGAATAATATCTGTATAACCTAAGGAGTTATAAACCAAGGAGTTACATAGGATCCTCCTCCATTTAGGGGTCTTGTTACAAAAGATTCCAGCAAAAGCCTAACAAAATCCTACTTTTCATGATTTTGCATATTGTGATAACTGCCTCTTGAAACATGTCATCCTAATTGATTTGGAGATGGAACACATGTCCCTCATATCAAAATAAATCCTAGGAGACCATTCAAACCTTCCTTCACAACTGACATCCTTCCCATAGCTCGAATTGGTCGGACTATTAGAGTTTGCAACGCTTGCGATAACATGCGATGCGAACTTTCCTATAGGTGATGTTTTTAGATTTTCTCAA
Organism: Picea engelmannii; assembly: GCA_009831015.1. Lineage (NCBI taxonomy): Eukaryota > Viridiplantae > Streptophyta > Pinopsida > Pinales > Pinaceae > Picea > Picea engelmannii. The sequence continues at coordinate 473,703 of ML781226.1, forward strand.
AAAATACGTACTGGGTCAGGTTGAGGTTTTGTTAGCAAGTCAAACACATCATGTTCTTCCTCCACACAAAATTTCAGAGGAACCCAGGTGGGAATTCAAAATTTATGAGCAACAATGTCCTCTGGTGTGTGCTAATTTCTTAAAAACTGTCAAAAATACCAGTTCACAGCACCGGTGCTGCGAAATTTCCTATAGCAACCTATTTTATTTTTTCAAAGCTTCAACACCTAAAAAATTATGTCAGGAGTCCAAAAATGCTCCAAAACTCCATTATATTGATATATAATCGTTTAAGGATGAATTTGAAAGGATGCAAAAGATGAAAGTTTCAGTAGTCCTAGAACAGTGTGTTTACAACACACTTCATAGAGCCAATATGAAAACCAGAAAAACCCCTTTCTCAACCCTCAAACATGATGAACACTCTCATGGAGTACCAAGTGGATCTAGGTTTTATGTTGACATCTTTGAATCAGCACAGAGGTGTCTGCAATCTGTCCAACCTCCAACTCTCTCCTTCATCCAGTTCGCAACCCCTGTCACCAGTTCGCAACGCCTAATTCAAACAAGATTTGCCTGCTTTGAGGACACTGTTAGGATGGCCAAAGAACTGATCCATGAAATGTTTTTAAAAATAGGCTCTAAAAAAATGAAATCCCTTAGCATGACAAAAAGGTAATGATGGCAATGAATGAATGGAGCACTTGAGTATGCTACGAACTCTCCTAGTGAGTTGGCAGCACATACAATTGTCTTTAAATTGACATTTAAATAGATGGATGATGAAAATGATAACCTTTTATACAACTGAGAGGTGACATGTCATGGTAATGATGTAAGGATCAAAGGTGTGACTCAAAAACAAAACCCAAAGTGGTTCCTTTTTACCCCTACAATTCTATGTGCTAACACCTGGACAATAAGAAAATGAGTTTCAGATGCACATGATCGAGGTGGATGGTAAGATTAATGACCAATTCATTGTTGTTTTAATTGACTCAGGAGCTAGTCATAGTTATCTATATCCTAAGATGGTGGAAAGTTTCCAATTTTCGAGAACCAAACTTAGAAAACCTTAGTTGTTGCAATTAGCTATATGAGCAAAAAGAAAAATTAATGAGATGGTTAAGGCATTTCCAATGGAGATTAATGGACTGCGCACAAAGGTTAATTTGAATGTCATACATTTGGGTTTGTATGACTGCCTCATTAATATGGATTGGTTGGACAAGCACCATGTTGTCTTGGACTATTACAATAAGGCATTCACTTGTTTGGATGAGGAAGGGAACTTAAGATCAGTTCAAGGAATTCCAAGAGATGTAACTATCAGAGAAGCTTCATCCTTGAAATTGAATAAAATATATAGAAAAGGATGTCAAGTATTTGCAACACACATGGAGGAGGAACTCGTGGATAAAGTGCCAAGTGTTGAAGATTGTGCAATACTAAAGGAATTTGAGGATGTCTTTAAAGAGATATCTGGGTTGCCATCGAAAAGAGATATTGAATTCTCAATAAATCTAATGTCGGGAGAAACACTTATCGAATGAGTACGCAAAAATTGAAGGAGTTGATGATGCAACTTGAAGAGATTCTAAAGAAGGGGTATATACGCCCAAGTCTGTCACCTTGGGGTGCATTATTTTTTTTCATGAAGAAGAAGGATGGTATGCTAAGAATTTGTATCGACTTCATGAAGTTGAACAAGGTAACGGTAAGGAACAAGTATCCTTTTCCAAGGATAGATGACCTCTTTGATCAACTACGAGGCACACACATATTTTCAAAGATTGATCTCAGATATGGATATCACCGGGTGAGAATTAAGGAAGAAGACATCAGTCAGACTTCCTTTATAACAAGGTATGGTCATTACGAGTTTACAATGGTGCCATTTGGGTTGTCATATGCACCGACTGTCTTCGTGTGTTTAATGAACGGATTTTTCAGAAGTTATTTAGATAAGCTTGTCATTGTATTTTTGGGTGACATACTTATTTACTCAAATTATGAAGAAGAGAATGAGCACCACTCGAGGATGGTATTACAGGTATTGAGGGAGCATCAACTTTATGAAAATTTGAGAAAGTGTTAATTTTACTAGAGGAAAATTCATTACTTGGGTCATATCATTTTAGAGGAAGGAATAGTTGTGGACCAACGAAGATAAAATCCATTGAGGAATGACCAACGCCAAGAAATGTCACCGAAGTGAGATCCTTTATGGGAATAGAAAGGTACTATAGAAGGTTTATTGAAGGATTCTCAAAGACTGTGCATCCAATCACTTCCCTACAGAAGAAAGGTGCACGATTTGAGTGGACTCCAGTTTGTGCAAGGATTTTTCAACACTTGAAGAGTTTGTTGACAAGTGTGCTAGTTTTGAGAATTGTTGATTCTGATATAGACTTCGTTGTGTGCATGGATGCAGGAAAGGAAGGAATCGGTGGAGTCCTGAGTCAAAATGGACATGGGGTATGCTACGGATCAAGGAAGTTGAAAGAGCATGAAAGAATCTATGCTTCTCATGATTTAGAATTGGAAACTATAGTGCATGCCTTGAATATGTGGCAGAATTATCTCATGGGTAAAATATTCGAGCTGAGAACAGACCATTGTGGTCTGAAATATTTGTTTGGAAAACCAAGTTTGAATGTCAAACAAAGCAGGTGGTTAGAGTTCCTCAATGAGTATTGTTGGGTTATTTTTGTTACTTGGGTGAGAAAAATGTTGTCCCTTAACTATCTAGTTAGGCTAGCAAGAAAAAAAACCAGTTAGTTCTTTGATTAGTGGTTCAACTAAATTGAAAACAAGAAATGAAAAATAAAGAAATAAAACTAATTTAAGCATGTAAAAACTCAAATTGATGCAAGAAAGAGACACAAGGAATAACTACCAAATGAGATTGATCTTCGAATTGAAAACACCTAGGAGAAATATGGGAACTTATGAGTCCCTTGTTCCTCCTTGGGAAGTCTCTTGAGTCCCCAAATATAAATCTTTCTCTCTTCTAACAATGGCTCGAAATGAAAACAAAATGGTGAAGAATTGATAGTTGAACTTCTCAAGAGGAGAGAGGTGCAACACTTTCTATGAACGTTCAAAGAGTTCTAGGAGAAAAATGGCTTCTCAAAGAAAAATTGAACATCATAACAATACTCAAATTGCTTCCCCTTTCTTTGCATACAATGGCCCTCTATTTATAGGAGGATGGCAAGTTTTTTCCAAACTAGTTTCAAATGTGAATGAGAGGCCTTTGGAGGTACCTCCCATCCCTTTCAGTGATCCCAAGGCGAAATTTGGGGGTGATTTTGGGTATGGGGGAGATCCACTCCATCTCAGAAGTGGTTGAGGCCTGACAAAAATAATCAATGCGTTGTTTCTACATCCATGCGGGTTTTCCGACTGTCAGTTGTGCGGGCTGCGCACTGTGCACGTTGTAAGTCGTGTTAGCACACGCGCTGATTTTGTTGAATATGCACGAAACTTCGGAACCACTGTTGTATAGTTTTGTGCTTATATTTCTAAGCTAAGTGTGATCCTTCCATACTTATTGGTAGTATGTTGTGCTTTTGATGACTGTGTCTTCATCCATTGTCTATGTTTGTGGTGAGAAATATTTTGGTAATAACAGATGCCCCCTGATGTATGAGGTTATGAGCATACGTATAGTTGAAATACATCATAGTTTCTTTTGGTGATGACGTGATTGTAGAAAAGTGTGAGAGAAATTTGTAGTGAGGGACAGTGAGACCAATCCGTTGGAGGGAGAGGGGACAAAAATATTTGTACCAGGTATTCTCCAGAAAATAAAATGTTTGTACAAATGAGGCGGGCATGCCCCATGCTCGTGTCATGAAGCCATAAAATGATAACAATGATTGATATTCTTGGTGAAGTAGATATCTGTAGCGCCCTCTCGGGCGTCAAAAACAACAAATGACGGTTCAAATGACTTAACTGAATCATAATTGAGAGGTGAACAACTAGGAGGCATTGTTGGCCTATCAAATTCATAGGTCATTGGATGTTATGGTAAACTACAATGGTCGCATAGTAAGACACACCGTAACATGAAAGTGGGTTGGTGTCAAATTTTATGGAGGTCAACGAAATCAGAAAGCAATGATGACTCTCTCTCAGTCATTTGACGCTACTCATTAATGCAGGATGAGAGCCAAGATACTGCCACCTTCTTGGAACCTTGTGTGTATGTCGACGAGGAATGGGGTGAGACTGCAAGAAGAAAATGGATTCTTGACATCGATTGATAAAAATGGTGTCAGAACTATATTGGTGAAGGTGAATGGGTTGTTAATCATGAACTGTGTCTGGAATATAGGGAATTCAAGAATTGCTCTTGGTTTGGGGGTGTTGATGGATGGAAGCAACATTAAAACACCATCTTATGTCAGGGGGACAACCAGATATGGGGTAAACCTGCGTTGAATGGGTGAGATTGCAAGGAGATATAAAATAGGTCAAACTATAGTGATGTGGGACATGGGTGTTTGTAATGGTCATAATTTCATCAAGGGTACAAATATCTTGCAGAGGAAATGAGGGAAGTAAAATGCCCCAACCAAGGGCAACATGGGTTGTTGTGTGCCAAGGAAAAAATGTCGTCATCTACGATGACCAAAATCTACTGTACTTGTTGGAATTGAAATATGCTTTATACAATTACCAAATGAATAAATAATGGGGTTGAAAGTACATGTACAAAAATGGGTTCCCCAGTGAAGTATGGCTCGGGTAGTATAGGGAGAAAGTAGGGATTGGTGGAGGGTGGGGGCCCCATTGGTTAGTTGTTGTATTGGGTACATGAATGGAGGATGAGCTTGCAGATGGGAAAGTAGTGGTGGATGAAATGGATGGTAAATGATGATGCATAGGTGCATCTGTTAAAACCAAAACCATATGATGTGGGAGTCCACAATGGGTAGGATAGAAAAATGATGAGAAGAACTATGAGGTTCATTCTCTAAGATGAAAAACTATGGGGACTCCCAATCCTAAGGGGTATTAATCAACACGAGTGTCAATGTGTTTAAGGGAAAATGTATGTGGGACAACTCATGTGGGTGAGAAGTCTAGCAGATGACAACACCAGAATGGATGGAGGTGAGGGTGATGCAAAGCCGCCCGTAGGGACCCTACGGATAAATGTCAATGAGTATGATTGGAAAATGCAACGGTGAGTAGAGGGAGGGAGTTCATGCCAGTTTGGAATATATACCTGAAGGGGCCAAAGGAATCCCACAACTGATGGTGTGAAGGAGGCCGTTGACGAGTACCTATACATACAAACCAAATATTCGACATGAAACATATATTAAAATAAACCATATATAACAGTTTCTTGAGAATTAAATATGGACAGGTGATGCGTGCCTGCACATAGGGAGCCAAAAGGAGCCCTCGATGTTCCAAAATAAAATGAGAAACCAAGATTACCATTGTGAAGATGATCGGGTATGGATCCTGGGGGTGCAGACGATGTGAGAAACATAGCTCAAATGATCCGAAAAGGGAGTGGGAAATTTATGAAAAAGGGCATATATATGGGCATGGGGCCCACATTGCCACCTCATTTGTCCTTGTTGTTGTGGGGATCTGTGAGCTATGATATTGGACATTGGTGACTCGTCTGAGAGTAGACGAGCCCAGACTTAGGCGGCGACAGAGCCAGGTAAGCCGGAAAAACCTCCTCCATAGGTTAGGTGTGGTTTTTTTTTTGGGGGGGGTTGGGGGTTGTACAGTCATTTTTAGGGTTAGGTAAGTAGGAACACGTGGGGGATTTTTAGATTTCCATGCATATGCATGTGGATTTAATTGATATATCTTTGTGCATTGCACCACTATATCAAACGATTGCGCGTGCATGTGTGCAAAGATCTAATTTTCAGATGTGTTCTCTGGGTTGGGGTTGGGCGTGGTTGTTGGGATAACAGTTGCGTAGATGTGCGTGTCTATTTGAAGGACAGTCACACGCATATGCTTGTTTGTTACATGAGACACTACACATATGTGCGCGAGTGTTTGGGTTTTATTCATGCGGTTGATGCGTGATTGTTAAGCGAATAGCCACACTAATGTCTGCGACTGTTAACTGAACAGTCACATTGAAGTGAGCGACTGTTAAGGAAACAATTGCGCTGAAGTGCGTGAATGTTAATGGAACAGTCGCGCGAAGAAAAAATGTGGATTTTGGGTTGTTTGTGGAGTTTTTCTAGATGACGAAAACTAATACATATTTGTTGGATTGGATGCAGGTTACAAATCAACGCAAGAGGATGCCAGTCCAGTGGTGTGAGAGAGACAGGGAGTCTCTAAGGAGGATGGTGGGGGAGGACACCCATATCCGATGGCATCTATCCTGTGCCAGTTTATTGACGTTATGACTACTTGGTGATCCGATCGGAGGAGGCACTACTAGATTTTATAGTGTGGATGTGGCAGCCTGATTGACAACTCTTCATGGTGGGGGGGCGTGAGATCTGCATCACAGTGGAGATTGATATTTATTTCCTGACTGGAATCCCTTTTTGGGGAGTAGAGTTGGAAGTGCAACCGAGGATCACTGTGGGGGTGAGTGTGGGGGCGATGGCTAACCACTACTACTCAAGGACGATGATGATGAGTAGTGTCTTAGTCAGTATAGTCATTATTGATTCCCTAGAGATGCAAGCTTTTTACACCATGGTTGTACGGATTTACGGGTCACTGGGGACCCAACGCATCTCGGGCGCCTAGATGGCGATCGCAGAGCAGGCTATTGGGGGCTGTGTGTTTTCTTTGGCTCGGGTGATGCATGAGTGCATGGTGGCATAGTTAGACAGATGTAATGAGAGGCAGTGAGTTTTGCTTTGGGTTAGTTTTGTGTTCTTTTATTTTTGAGAGGGTAGTGTTGCTACACCCTCAGGAAATTTTGGATCTGCCTGGGATGCGAGAACCTAGGTTGGTGAGATGGGGACAACTGCTACCACGTCATGGTGGGGGTGGGGTGGGGTGGTGCTTTATTCCCTTGTTTGAGTGGGTCTAGTGGTAGACTCCATATTTCTTTTACGACTTCCCATACCATGAGATTGACTTCAAGTATCATCTGGACACGTGCTTTCCGCCAAGTGAAGACTAGGGTGACAGAGGTGAGATTGTTGTATTTTCACATTTTGATATGTGCATTGATTTTTATGCTTGTATATCCTAAGTAATGATACATCTCTTGTGTTTTAGATATGCAGATGTGGGACCCAGTGTCCGAGAGGTTGATGTAGCATAGGGTCTAGAGGATGAGTGAGCTATAGAGGGGTGAGCAAGGAGGCGTCGTCAATATGACGATCTTGGGATAGGTCCATCTCATGCAGCAAGATCGAGCCCTGCAATGGTGTAGGGTAGAGATGAGGAGGGGGAACGAGACCGAGAGACATAGGATTTGAGGCGACGTTTCGAGGTCCTGTTGGACAGAGTGCCCGAGGAATCGTGGAAACATATTTGGGACGAGAGAACCCTTGAGCAGTGTATGGGAGGGGAACTGCATTAGCGGTACATGATTCAACGTGAAACGGTAGCAAGGAATGTCATGATTGGGCGGATCCCAGTGAGAGATATGCCCCCTGGGGGGGGTCTCTGACTGGTGGGGATGTTCCCCAGTTAGAGTCACCCTAGATGATAGTGTGATATGGAAGAGGCATAGCCTAATTTTGTATGATGCATAGGACTCTATGAAATCCCATTTTTTATAGAATGAAGGTTTGATTGAGAGGGCCTAGCTGTGGAGCTAAGGCGTGTTTTATTTTTGTATCAAACACATATTTGACGTCTGTGATCTATATATGAGTAGATCATTTGGATATTTTATGCATCTGATGTTTTTATGATATGGTTTTTGTACTTGTTTGATTTGATGATGGATGAATGCGACATCTATGTTTAATGTGATAAATGCCAATCTACTACTTGATTCGCCATGTGTTCTTCAATCTGATTGAGGTTTCTAGAAATAGGAGTAAATGTGATGGACTCAAAATTTCATAACAAAAGTTTGAATTGCAGGTACTTGCAATAAAGACATGGATGACAGACATGATACACGTTTTTGAGTTGGTGAATGATGAGATAAGAATCTAAGAGAACGATGAGGTGACGAATATGAAGGTGACTAGCCTCAGAGAAAAGACCGATGACGACATCATATTCATCTTGGTTATTGGTGGCAGGACCGAGGCATATGCCACTGGAATGGAGTAACACATGGTGGGGGATATAAATGGCCCAAGATGCTGAAGTAATATTCCAGGTCCAACGACTGGCTCCGTTTGTGTACCCGATGTGATAAGTGAACAAACTAATTCATTTTTCAAAAACAAGGAAACTAGATTAGGATCGTATAGTGAGAGAGATAAATCCATAAAAAAAAGGCTAAAAACAACTAGGAAAGCAAGAAAACCTAAGGTAGAATGGTTATGCTCAGGGGTAAGATTTATTCAAGTACAACCGGTTGACTATGTCCTTGAGGGTAGCCCCTTCAGGGTGAGCTAGAATGTAGGATCCCTTAGTAAGGCAATGACGGATGACATAGGGTCCCCGCCAAATGGACTCAAATTTTCTGTGGTCAAGAGTATCATGGGCGATATCGTAGGCCAACACAAGGTCGCCTTTGGTAAAAGATCAAAGGTTGACTTGATGGTCAAAGGGTTTTGAACTACTTCTTAGTTGCTTTGTTGTTCTGTAATGAGGCCCGTCGATCTTCATCGAGAGATTCAAGGGCTAACAATCGTTTCTCAAGCGGCGGTCTGTTGGCCAGGAGCTCGATTGCAATGCGTAGCATTGGGATTTCACACTTAATGGGGAGTATATATTTGATGTCGTGGGCTAAGTGAAAGGGCGTGAAACCGGTAGCCATTTTGATAGTTGTCTGATATGCCCACAAGGCTGAGAAAAGCATGCGATTCCAATTGGTATTGTGTTTGTCAACCGTGCGTTGAATCATGGTTTTTAGAAATTTGTTGATTGCTTCGACTTTCCTATTAGACTGTGGGTAATAGGGTGAGGCAAATTCATGGGTGAAGCCCAAGTTAGTAGATAGCTCCGCAAAGACTTTGTTTTCAAAGTGCTTATCATGGTCAGAGACTAGTTGTAGGGGAACCCCGAAGCGGGAGATGAAATGGTTAAAGAAAAAGCGCACCCTTGTGTTGGTCATATTGTTGAATGTGGGAATATCTTTGGCCCATTTGGTGAAGTTGTCAATGATGACTACGATGTACTTATGTCTGTTACTGGATGGAGGGTTACATGTCATGAAATCGATGCCCCATTTACAGAAAGGGCCAGCTGTGATGATTGGGTGTAGGAGGGCAGGGGGTGCCCAAGCCTTATGTGCGTATACTTGACATTTTTTGTACTTCTTAACTGCATGTATGCAGTCATGAAACAATGTGGGCCAAAAATAACCCACCCAGATGATTTTTTGTGCAGTGGACATGCCATATAGGTGACCTCCGCATGGGCCACTATGGAAATCATTGAGAAATTTCTCTGCTTCTTCAAGGATGAGGCATCGTCGAAGGATAGTGTCAACACCTCTACGATAGAGAACATATCCTATGAGGAGGTAACTTGAGGCTTGGTATCATATACGATGATGGTCGTCCCGAGAAAGGTGAGGACCAAATTTTTGATTTCGAAGATAGACCAAAATATCGTCGTACCATGGGTCGTTGGATGATATGAGGAATAAATGCTCATCAGGGAAATCCTCATTAACCAAGGGGGTCAGAGGACTTAGATGGAAATTCTACGAGGAGCTTGGTGAGGAAAAGGCATTTTTTTCCCTTTGGGGTGGTAAACTCTAGGTCGTATTCTTGAATAATGACGATCAAGTGAGTGAATTTTCCATTGATCTTGAATCTATGACGACTTTGGTAGTATGAAGCAAGATATAGTGGTGCATATTTTGAATTGCGAGGATGAAAACTAGAGATAGCTTCTCCTCATGGTTGTATTTGAGCAGTAGCCCTGAGAGGTTCTTGTTGATATAGTATATAACATGTTTGTGTTGATCATCATCAACCTGAATGAGGAATCCGATGACGAAAACCTCAGAGGCGGATAGGTAGAGTATGTAATCCCTATCATATTCTGGGGGACTGATTAAGGGGGCTTTGTTGAGTGCCTCTTTGAGTGAATCAAATGCATATTGGGCATGTTGGTCCCAGTGAAAAAAAATGTTGTGTCGTAGTAATCGTAAGAAGCCATGGGCGCGAATGGCATAGTCAGGGATGAAACACCGCAAGAAATTCGCTTTTCCTTGGAGGCTTTGTAATTGGCGTAAGTTCTTGGGATGGGGGATTTTATTGATTGCCTAAAATTTAAGGGGGTCTATGGTAATGCCATGATGGGATATGATGAAGCCCAACATGCATCCTGTAGTGAAACATAAGACACATTTAAGCAGGTTTAGTCGAATGTTGTATCTTCAACAGCGTTCAAAGATGATTCATAGTTCTTCTATGTGTTGGGAACTTTTCTTGGAACGAGCTGTGAGATCATCCAAGTAGGAAAGAATGATGTGAGTGATATCATGGAAGGCATATGTCATCGCACATTGTAAATTCGCCCCTATGTTTTTTATTCCAAAAGGCATGATGCGATAGGAAAAGGTGCCCTAAGGGGTTGTGAAGACAATGTTGTACTGATCCGCATGGTGGATTTGGATTTGGTTATAGCCAAAAAATTCATCAATGAGGGAGAGGACTTCATGACCAACACATTCATAGATGACTTGGTCGATGAAGGGAGTGGGGAAGTTGTGTTTGGGACAATCTTGGTTTAGGTCGCGGAAGTCTGTGCAAACCCAAATGACACCCTGTTTTTTATTGCCAGGGACATGATTGGATACCGAGGATGTGTATGTGATGGGTTTTCTGAAGCCAGATGTACGTCATTTTTTGATCTCGGCTTTGATCTCCATGGATTTGGAAGGGTGAAGGGGGAATTTATTTTGGTGAATAGGGGAAACGTCAGGCCAAGTGTCAATGTGATGTTCAATGATGGTTGGGTCTAACCCTAGCATTTCAGTGTATGACCACACAAAAACATCTTGGTATTCTTGGAAGAGGGCCTTGTATGCTAAAATTTTCTCTGGAGAGCATGCGACCCCTAGGGTAATTTCTTCCATGACATTGGGTTTGATCGAGATGTCAATCTTGATTGTAGGTGAGATATTTTCCATATTTCCTTCTTCAAACGCGTTAGAGGCGGGTATAGGATTTTTGAACCAATCCACATGGCCAGAGGGGATGAAATCCTTAGCTTGTATGGTACAAACAGGGGCATTTGAGGGTGGTTGAAAGGCATTGTGAGCCAGAAAAAGGGATCGATTATGAAAGGAATCCCATGGGTAATCTGGTGTGCATAGAACCTCTAGAATATCTTCATCGGATTGAAAGGTGAGGGAGTACACAGATTTTGTAACATGCGAGATTGGGGTGTTGATATTTGTGGGGGTAATAGGTGAGGTGTCTATGGATGGAGGTTGATTTGAGGATTGGGTATCATCATTCAAATTTGAGGTGCATGGACCTACGAGAGGGGAATGAGGACCTTCAGTAGACTTCATGAACCAAATATCCATATATGAATTGGATGTAGAATGGTATGGGAGAGGGGCAATCTCGTAAATTGGTGTTACAAAAGAGTTTGGGGGGTTTTGGGGGAAGTCCTTGCATCGTGGTGGAATGGTAAATGGGGTAAAAGGATAGAGGTTGGGAGTTGAAGGGGGTATGCCATGACTATTTGGATGGGGATTGTTCATATCCTGTTCCATCGAGGTTTGTACTATTGGTGTAATGGGTGGGATGGAATCCCTCTGGCGTGTGTGTCCCTCAACAATGAGTGGGCACTGATGTGTGTAATGATCCATATGGTAACATAATGTGCAAGGGAATTGCATGTGTTCGTATACTAACGTAGAAACATAGTGAATGTCATTAATTGTTGATACTGAGGAGATCGGTTGGGAGGACTTGGGCAATATGGTCTAGCGTATTGTTGCTAGGGTGTCCCAAAATTGAGGGAAGGTCGGGCAATGGTGTGTGTAATGGTCGTACTGAGAGAAAATAGCACAAGTGTACTTGGTTCTCAAAATGGGAGGTTTGGAGGAAGAAGGTTATGCGGAAGCCGGTAGAACTACTTGTGTGGGTAGTAGCGATGCATGGATGGGTTTTGGAATGAGATTCCGCAACTCGGGAAAAGAGAGGAAAATATTGGTGGGGTGTACAATGGTGGTGCACAATGCGCATGGGGGTGGTATGCATGGTGTGGAAGGGGGAAGAGTTTCCTTCTTTTGTGTGTTGTGTTGAGTTGTGGTGTTGCCCCTATGGTGTGTAGTTGGGTTCCCGGTGGTGGTATTAGTGCCCCTAACTGTGTGACAAGTAGGATGAGTGGGTGGGTGTGCCACTGGTTGCGGTAATGGTACCGCAGGTTGAGGTTGTAGTGATAGACCTAGTACCATGGCTGGGGGTTCTAAATACCATACAAAGATAGCTATGACCATATTAGGTAATGTGAGGGTAGAAACAACTTGGTATGTTGTTACTCATGGGCGAGGATAAAAGAAGGATATTTGGGTGATGGACCGTGGGACCATTTTCCAAATGGGGATTTGGCCCACAGGTGGTGGGCTCTCCGATGCTTTGTCTTGAGGAGTCTGTACGGGAAGTATGTTGGGAAGTATCGGGGTGGGTAGGGAAGGAGTAGATGTAGATTATGATTATCTCTTTTTGGATGGGGGATCGAGGGTCTCTACTCCATCATCCTTGACGACACAAACATCGACGGTGGTGGGGTTGGGGTGAGGGAAGCCTTGGTATGTACCGATCAAGGATGGATCTTGAAATAGCCTCGGGGCCATGTCGACCATGGGTAGGAGGTCATAATTTGAACAAATTAGGGGAAGGATATTATCAATATGGCCGGATTGGTTATATTCATAAAGGGTTAACTGGTTGATGGTGACAATTTTCCCATTATGTGAGAATAACATAGTGCGAAAGATTGATGAAGCCACTTCATGCATGGCATACATGTAAATCCAGCCAAAAAGGACATTGTAATCCAACTGGGCGACAATGACCTCTATGTCGATGAGGATCGTCTTACCCCCTAATTCCACTAGAACGTTTTGGTACAAGCCCTTTGGTTTGGGTGGTCTACCATCATAAGCTCGAAGGGTGATGGATGAGGGGATTAACTTGGGTGAACCGAGTTGCTTCCATATTATTTTGGACATGATGAAAGTAGATGATCCTTCGTCAATGATGCAGGGATGGATGGTGATATTCCAGATTTTGACAGGAATCTATAATGCGACTAAGGATAGGAGTTAGGGGTCTGCTTTGTCTAAGTCAAATGTGATTAGACATGTGTCTGCGAGATCTACTACCCCCAATTGTGAGAGTAATTCCTTTCATTGGGAAGGGGATGTTTGAAGGACTTCCATGATTTCCATGATAGTGGGTGATTGAGTGAGATCATAAATAAGACTGTATCCATGGGTGGCTTGAGCATGGGGATTATGCACATTCCTAAACAATGGTGTGTGAGGCATGCGGGCGATGGATTCATTTTTAGGAAGAGGGATCATAAAAGGTTGCTCAGTTGGTGGTTGGGGAGCTTCCCAGGTGGTGGGTAATGGATCAGGGGGTGTACCATATTGGCAACTGCAAGTTTGCAAGAGGATTTCCTCTTCAGTGGTGAGGAGGATACTATGGTTAGTGGTGTTTCCTAAGTGGGACTGGTCGGGTGGAGGGAATTTCCCTTATGGGTGTGGGCATTGGGCCACTTTTGGTTGAGTGTTAATGACTCCTTGGTGTGGGATTGGGTTTTGTAATACCATCGGTGGTGGTGGTGGTATATAATTGGGAGGTCCCTGTGGTGGTCCTTGGGGGTTGGGTGCACGCAGGGGATTCATGGAATCCTTCGTACATTTGTAGTTGGTGATTTGGGGGAAATGGTGAGTTTAATGGCCATATTCTCCACATAATGCGTAAGGGTAGTTGGTGCAAAGATTGTTATTTCACCCTTAGAGTGGTTGGCCATTGTGATTTCCCCATTGAGGTTTTGGATTGGGTTAGCATTGTTTTCCCCCATCTTGGGGATTTTGTTTTGGGGGGTTCCCACCTTGTCCTTGGTTCTTATTCTTTCCCTTCTTCCGATTATTATTGGGTTTGTGAGGTGGGTTGGCCACATTCAACTATTCAAAGGCTTGAAATTGTTGGAGAGGGGAAGGTTGGATGAAGTTGACCCCTGCCTAGTGTTATCCATGTGGGGGTACAACAGGTTTGAGATGAGTCAGAAAAGGATAATATGGATCACCTTGTGGGATTCCATATGGGTTGTAAGAAGTGGAGGTGGCTCCATTATTATTGGGTGGATATTATTTTGTTGGTCGGGGAACCAGATGTAGGATGGGTATTGGTTGGGGAAGGGACATGGGTAGATGTTTACCCATGGTATGAGGAGGAGGTTCCATGAATGGTGGAGGGGGAGGTGGGGGAGGGTAATATGGAGTTCCCCCATAAGGTGGAAAGTATGTATTGGTCCAACACATGGGTCTCGGTTGTGCATGTGGTTGAATATGAGCCATGGAGCCAATCAACCCATCAGCGGTGTGTGATGTTCCAAGTTTGTCTTGACTAAAGGGAAAAGGACACAGACAATCTAGAATAACAATGTATAGGTACCCTGAATGGGAGTAGATGAAGTCAAACTATTGTGCCTTAGTGATGGATTTGTCTTCAGTTTGGGGTAGGGCTATAGCCACACCTTTGGTAAGGGTAGGAATGAGTGATCGAAGGAACCAATCTAGCCTTTGTTGTGGGGTGGTATCCTCCTTGCATATGCTTCAACGTCTATGCCACTCATGAATATGGTCAAAGATATGAACATCAATGGTTTGTTTGCATTATGAAAGAATCTCCAAACTAGTTTCATGACAAATAGGGAGTTGAAAAAATGACAAGAATTCTTTGGCTAAAGTCTCGAAGGTTGCATGGGAACCAAAATTCTCGGCTGCGTACCATTTGGCCACAATTCCAGTGAGGGTTCTCTAAAATAACCGTAGACGAAAAAAATCAACCCTATGCTTGGGAAGCTTGTTTACTATCGAAGAGGTGGGTTTCCAGGCCCGTGAGCATTCTCTCTAGGTGAGATTTTGCTGAGAATTTTTCCCTGGTGCAATGGGCATTAAATACAAGGCTCTGAGACTTCTTTTCTGACTTGTTGTTGAAGCCCCAGAAGGGAAGTGGGGCAGCCGAAGGATTGTTGAGTAGATAAGGTGCACACTTCCTGGGGTGGGACAATCATGTGGGGAATGAGGGACAATAGGCTAGTTGCAACAGTTGACACCTTGGACCAAGTCTTTTGCTGAATATTAGACCATAGCCTGGCGATATGAACCCTTTTTCCTATGGATTTTAAGCCCAAATCGAGGGTGACCTATCATTGAAATATTATGAGTGACATAGTCTATGGTTGGGAGGAACGTCTGAGTCCTACATGCAGTTGATGATTTTTCATAAGAGATAAGTGTCCTTCACATGCTTGTTCAATTGCTATGTGCTCTAATGTTATATTTTAAATGGGCTTATTTTCTGTATGAATTTGCATCTGCATATTGTGGTTAACTATGTGCAATGTTATATATATATATATATATATATATATATTGGTTCTCATGAGAATTATGACAGTTATTAAGAATTCATGTAAGTTAAACTATGTGGCTTGATTAGAAGATACCAAGCATGGTATGATTCGCCGAGTGCGTAGTGAAGTGGTCCACACACATAAATATGATAGAATCCATGTGGAACATTGGATTGATTGCACACGCAGTAGTGTTAGTTGTGCAGATCATTGCACGCTAAACAATATATATATATATATATGTGTGTATTCAAGGGATAAAGTGCGTAGAGGATTTGTGACATTTATTCCGCTGCTATGATTGTATTAAAAGAAGTGTACTCATAGAGCGAGTCTCAACATGATTCTGGGAGAAGTACCTTAACGTTGTGTGCATTAATCTGGTCTACTTGTACATGGAGCATTATAAGTAGTATCCACGCATTAGGAATTTTGAAGTAGCATTGTCCAGTAGTGAGCTTGGGCTGATACAAATAATATCCTAGAGGTTGAAGTTGAGATTGTGTGATGTGGCCCAACTTGGAAGGTTGGGGAAGTTACAATGGTCCATAGTTAAAAATATCTCCTAAAATCGGCCTGGCCTTTAGCTCTTTTACCATGAATTTCTAGCCAAAGGTTAATCTTCTTTTCCAAAATAATTCCATAAAGCTTGGCTAAAATCAAGCTAATCACAATGGTCCTATAATTAGAGGGAATGTTTCTATCCCCATTTTTAAAAATAAGAACAAGGTCTTTGCGTCGAGGGTTTAGGGAAACCCTGCTTGACTACTAAATTGAAGATCTTGTGTATGTGAGGGATGAGGATAGGCCCTCTGATTTTAAAAATTTCAGCTTGGTAGCCTTCAATGTCATTAGTTTTCCCACTTGCAAGTCGCTTAACCCTAAACTCTATATCATCCAAAGAAAAAAATTCATCCTCTGTAGGGACAATAGGAATGGTGTACATGGAATTAGGGAATTCGTAAAGACTTTTAAGGTAGGAATCCAAGTCCCTTAAGGGAATCATATTATTTTCTTTATTATTTTGGATTAGAATTTGCCTCCAGAACTTCTTAGGATCCAACTTAGATAGTTGTGAAAGTTGCTCTTTCATGTTATTGATATAGTACACTTTTTTCCTTTTAATTAGGGATTTGTATGGATTGATCTTATTGAGTTTTAAGGACTCATTAGAAGCATCCATAATGGATTTCCTAGCAATTTTACATTGTTTATCATACCAAGGGTTGATCATTCTATTATTCTTTTTACATGACACCTCGAAAGAGAACTTGTTAATACAAGTGGAAAGGGTAGTTATAAAATTATGACAGAGGTCTTCAATGTTGTCCTTATAAGTTAAGAGATGTAATTCACCATTTATATCTTTTAAGAAAAGGTCAAATTTACCTTTTTCAAATCGCAGTTGCCTTTGATTATCAAAGTTATTTTCAATGGCGCTCCTATGCATGGAAAATTTTAGAGTTAAGATTAAAGGTTTATGATCAGAGTCGGGTTCATGGTCATTTAAAAGGTCAAAATTTACTATTTGGTTGAAAACAAGGATATCAAATATCACATAATCTACGACACTACTACCTAGCCCATGAATACAAGTCATCTGGTTGGATTTTGGTCACTTCATTACTCCATTGACAATGATTAGATCTTGAGACCTGCAGAGCTTGACCAACTCAGTACCAAACAAATTCTCAATTAGGTCTTCAGAGCTTATTTTGTAGCTATCGGATAAAACAAAGTCATCATCTAGCCATAAAGGATTATGGTTGGAATCATTGCTTAAAACAGTAGCTTGGTTAGTTGCAGTCCTGACATTAAAGTCTCCTAGCAAGAGGATATTACCTTCATTTTTCAAACTAGAAATATCTTATTCTAAATTATTATAGGTACAATTTCTATCTAGATTGTTTTTCTTATAAAAAGTAGAATTAATAGGTGAAAAATAGCAAATTTCTATATACATCTTCTTAGCATTCGTGTCTGAAATTTCTAGCCAAATGTATTGATTAAGAGGGTCAATCTTATGAAGTTGAATGTGAAGAGAAATGCTCTTTATAATATAACATGTTATGCCTCCTATCCCTCTACGGTGGGATTTTTTGTTCCATGTCGACCACAATAAAAATCCTTCCATGTTAGGGACCTTAGACTCCTCATGCTCCCAAGTTTAAAATAGACAGATAATATCAATATTACTCGGGATCCAACTTATCATAGGACCTTGATTGAGAGGGTTGATCTTATGGATTTGAATGTGAGGAGTAATGCTCTTTCTAATATAACAAGATATGCCTCCTATCCCTCTACAGTGGGAATTTTTGTTCCATGCCAACCACAAGAAAAATCCTTATATGTTAGGGACCTTAGACTATTCATGCTCCCAAGTTTCAACTAGACAAATAATATCAATATCACTCAGGATCCAACTTATCATAGGACCTTTATGCCATGGAAAGCCACGACAGTTCCAATAAATGATCCTGAGTGTCCCAAATTCCTATTTATTATTATCCTGTTAGTCTCTATCCCTAACAATAGCTTTTTGATTTCTAATTATTGCCCATTTTATTTCTTTCCTGTCTTCTTTTACCTTTTGAACTTCCTTTCTTAATTCAACTTGGTCTTCAGGAATGTGATCTTCATTTATAGATATCCTTGACCCTTTTAAGCTCGAAGATTTACTAAGTATGCTATATTTATGGTCATTACAACTTACTTTGACACAGATCAACTTATCTTTATGATCAATCATTTTTCCTTGCCTCTTTACTTCTATGAGGAAAGTTGTTTCAATTTGTGATTTATTTTTTAATTATTCTTTTACTATCGCGAGCATATCCTCATCTTGTTGTTCTTTTATACCAAAAATTATGAGGTTCAAGGATATTTTATGACGCTCATGGTCCACTTCGATTAGCTTATTCATTTCCTTTTTGATGTGTTTGATATCCAATTTTTTTTCTAGATTACTGAGGGTTGAATTGTTGGTTAGTTTTTATTCTAGCTCTTTAATCTTATCTCTCAAGTTGTTTTTTTTTTCAACCTCTCCTTCTTGGGTTGATTGTTTTTGTTTTTCCATTTCTTGAATCATATCCTCCATTGTCTCTAATTGACTCTTGAAGCCTAACACTTTATCCTCTATTTGAGTTTGAATGGTATCTTTAAAGATTCTAATATTTTTAATCAAACATTGCCTCTAGCTCTATTTGGAGTTCTACATCTCTTTCTTCACTCCTTTTTCTAATGATTCTAACTCTATTTGGAGTTTGACATCTTTTTCTTCTCTCCTTTTTTCTAATGATTCCATATAATCGTAAGGGCTCTCTATGACAACTTTGGGGGGCCTCCCCTTGACACACTAAGTTTTTGGAATAGGTGAAGTGCTCATATGGAAAAGAAGAGAAAATAAGTAACAATTGTTATTTTGGATTGACTTTAAAAAAGGAAAACAATATTTTAATTGATAATAATGATATTAATTATTATGTGTGAAATCAACTTTTACTTATTAAACTTAAAAAATAAAAATAAAAATAATTATATTTTAATCTCTTTAATTTTCACACGTTACTAAACTATAAATATATTTTAGATTAAACTTGAATCAAAGTAACAACTAACTTTAAACTTGATTTCAGGTATCCACGGGTTGAAGATTCATGAACACACGCCTAGGTGCTCAACGGCTGGAAGAAGCCAAAGCTAAAAATTATTCGAAATCACAGAGAGTATTCCTGTCAAAAAGTTCAAAACTATATATATTATTCATGTCACTGAGATTTCAAAACCCTAGAGATTATTCCCATCACCAAGAGTTCAAAATCTGCATAGAAGTATTATGGTTCACATCACCAAGAGTAACCGCAAAGATTATTCTGTCAAAAAGTTCAAAACTGTAGAGATTATTCCTGTCACCCAGAGTTCAAAACCCCGGAGATTATTCCCATCA
The DNA here is from genome assembly GCA_009831015.1 of Picea engelmannii. Taxonomy (NCBI): domain Eukaryota; kingdom Viridiplantae; phylum Streptophyta; class Pinopsida; order Pinales; family Pinaceae; genus Picea; species Picea engelmannii. The sequence continues at coordinate 493,363 of ML781226.1, forward strand.
CCGAGAGTTCAAAAACTGCATAGAAGTATTATGGTTTGCATCACCAAGAGTAACTGGAAATATTATTCTGTAAAAAAAGGTCCAAAGAGAAGTATTATTACCATGAAAAACCGCATAGATATAATGTTCGAAATAAAATATCTCCTTCAAAATTGCAGATATATAAAGTTGGAAATAAAGTGTCTCTTTCAAAACAACAGAGAAGTATTATTCCCATTCAAAACTGCATAAATTGAAACTAAATTTATAAAAGATAAAAAAAATATTTGTAATTATTTTAAATTTTAATTTTTTTATATATTTTATAAAAAAATTGGTAATTTATTAAAAATATTATAGAAAAAATTGATCAATATTTTTAGAAAATATTTATATTAAACTAAATTGATATGTTTTTTTAAATTAATGATTGATATTATGCAATATCAACATAATGTGAAAGTTCCCCAGATGGGGTGACACCTGTCGAGCACTTGATACATGGCAGTCTAGCGACGAGTGCAGTTAAAACCCCTCACCACCAGCCTCCCCCTCTGTCAATTCACTATGCCTTGCATTCATTCAGACAAGGACTTAGTGCATTGGGATAGTCAGGGAGGTTTAATGTCACACCAATCTTGGCCATCCGGAACTAGTACGGTGTTGCAAGGCAGCATCACCTCAGCATTCATGACACCCCAAATTGTCATTTCTCTCATCATCACGCAGGTAATCTCATGGTGCGGTTCTTATTTCCAGTGTTTTCCCTCGACTTTGCATTCTCCACCTGCATTCTTTGTCCAAGTGAGCCGAGCCTCTGTCAAATTTCTTCCTCCCACATCCAACTTTTCCTTCATTTCCTCTATCAATTTTCTTCCCCTCACATCCAACTTTTCCATGCCTCGCAAGAGAGGTAAGTCCAAGCACAGGTCGACCTACTACAGTTTGGTAGGTCGGCACCGGCACACAAGATCGCCTTCTCTTTATCCCAATCTGGGGAGCAGCTCTATCCACTATCCTTATTCCAACCAAAGCTGGCACGATGATGCCCAGTCTATGCCCCAATTGCCTAACCCTGAGCTAAACTATGGAGGCTGTATAGTGGAGGAGGAGATTTCTCCTAATTGGGAGGAGGACACCATGGAGCAAACAGAACTAACTGGCACTGACTTCCCCTTGAATTAGCTAGAGGTTTCCATGGGAGATTGTGTGGTGGAGGAGGAAATCCATCCACAGATGTAGGATGACTTCATGCAAGGCACAACCCCCAATTTTAGTGGACCGTGCAATGAATCCCTCGAGATTCATTGGGGCGACTACTGGGGTGAGGAGGAGACCCATATGGAGTAGCACACAAGCGAGCCAACTCATCCAGTCTTGATACGCCTTGACATGTTGTTTGATTCCTTGTCAAGCGAGCTTGAGAAGAGATTATGCCCAACATGCTGCCAATCGTTTGCCTTCACAGTTCTCCATGATGGAAGTCCGAGTTCGCCTCACATTTAGTTTTTTTACTATTAGGATTTCAATTTTAGTTAGAATGCATTTACAGTCAAATTTTGTTGGAAACAAACTCTGGTCTACTAGCTTTCCCATGAACATTGTAGGTCACATGTTCTAGTTTCCAAAAAATGCGGCAGAAAATATGACGTGTTTTAATGTATGTTTGGACATATATTGCTTTTTTTTTACATCTTAAAGTAATACAAACTTTTATTTATTTATTTAAAAAAAACATAATGTGAAAGTTAATTATTTTTTATTTTTAGTTTAACATTCATGTAAACGCGTAGGAGACCTTAACAAATTTCTCTCTTGAATGAAAAATAGATGGAATGGTTTGTAGGATAGAATTAAGAGCACCACAAAATCATATGAAAACTTCCTATAAATTAATTATGAAGTGTTAAGATTATGTGTTATTTTGATTTAATAATTGAATTTTTAAGGTTATATGTTTGATTTGATTGTTAAATTGTATAAAGGTGTAACTACTTTACATTTTTAGATTTGAATCAATAACATTATAAAATAAAACACAAGGTTTTAATTATTCAATCCCCAAATTATACTTATAATTATATATATATAATCAACGGAAAGAATAATTCACATTTTCAAAAAAGCTATTGAGGCAGGAATAATTTTTGCTGCACTTAATTCTTTTTTGCTCATATTTTTGATAGATTCTAACAAAGGAATTTTGGAAAAGATATGCCACGCCATACTATTATTACTTCTCATTTTTAATATGGATACCAGGAACATTTTCGTTCAACTGAAATTTACGACAAAAATCTTAAAAAAATTCAACAAAAAGTTGTTATAGTGAGTAATAAGTTTTGCAATATTTCTTCCTATGGAATATGTATAATGGTCAATATGTTTTGGTTTATTATAGTTTATTTAGTGTATATGGAATATGTATAATGCTCAATATGTTTTGGTTTATTATAGTTTATTGAAGGGAAAACCTCTACAATTCGTAGATTATATTGAGACAATTTGAACCTTTTATCCCAATTGTGTTTACCTAAAAAAAATATTAGGAAATATCACCAAATTTATCATAATGAGTCCAATTTTTTTTATAATATCTCTTTCTTTACTTTCTTTAGTGTGCATGAAATATATAGTTGTCTTATAATTTATCATAATGAGTCCAAAAAAGTTTTCTAATATTTATTTCTTTATTTTCTTTAGTGTGCATGAAATATGTGTGATTGTTGTCTTATAATTTACTGAAGGAAGAATTTCTTCAAATAATATGTTAAAGTTTAACACCCTGTAAAATAATTTATTTCATAGTTAAATCTTTCATGTATTCTTGTTAAAAGCTTTTATTTTTTTCAAGTCTTTTGTTTTGGGTTGAAATAAAATATCTTTGTGTCCTTTTGAAATCAAAATGAAAATGAAATTCTCAAAAAAAATAAAAAAAATTGGGTATGTATTATACTTTTTGAAGTGAAATTAATTTTCTTGATTTTTTTTCTTATATTTTAAAGGGGATGACCATAATTTTAAGAGAAGATTTATGGGTTGTTTTTAAACCAATATTTCTCATGATTTGAAATTATAGGAGTGAATAAGTGGAACTGAAACCAGTGAAATGAATCACATAGAATCATTCATCACCTATGGGGCTTACACTCAGTAACCAAGACTTTTCGAGCGGTCACCCATCCTAAGACTCCTCTGGCTCAAGCATGCTTAACTGTGGATTTTTCCCCACAATCAAGTCCACTTATCTTGCTACCCCATTTGCAAAACCTTGGCAAGTATTGTGCCTTATGAACTATTCAGTTAGAGCTCCCTTCACTCTTTTTATTTAAGCATTGAGGGGATCCCATAGTGCAACATATTAGATATCATTTTTATGATTAATTGTGTAGAGTAAGTCATTAATCTATAACCCGTATCCATGAGTATTAGTCACAATTGACCAATAGTTCTCATGATTTGAACAATCCACTTAACACTCATTTCATCAGGTGATGTTTACAAGGGTGAAGAAGTGGGATTGAAACCAGTGAAATGAATCACATAGCATCAATCATCACCTCTGGGGCTTGCACCTGGTAACCAAGAATTCCTTGACGGTCACCCATCCCAAGACTCGTATGGCTCCTTGATGTTAAAAACCTTTAGGTAGCCTCTCTCAAAATATATGTCTATGAAATCTTGTCGAATTAAATGATAGAGTTGATGCCCATCGGTGTCGTAATGTTTAAGAGGGATTTATAATCATCATGTGAGCCTAGGTTAGTATGAAGGTAATTTCTATCACCTTCTTTCTTCAATGTTGATGTATGGGATGAGTTTTAATTTGGGGTTTTGCTCATCTCATTGCTTTCTCTTAGTTTTCATGTCCATAGCTCTAGGTTGTGAGCCACCCATTCACTTAGTCTAAGAATTGGTACTATTGGTATTGTAACCTTATTTTTATGCATCTTGGATTATTTAATGTGGATAAGGGATCTTTCCCATTAATTAATTTTTTTGGGGTGTTTGGGAGTAGTCTAGGTAACCCGTAACCCATGATTTCCACTTCGATATTGTTAACAATGAGCAGTGGTAGGGAGCAATCCAATTATTTTATTATAATGGTCATATGCTATCATGTATATATTGGTAGTAGTTCAAGTTTCTTCTTTTATCATATGCATGGACACTTCTTTTATTTAAGGAAATTTGGAGCAATGCAAATGACCCATGGAGTACCTCTTGGGTAGGTTTTGGGCATATTGAAAGAGTTTTCTTTGTTGCATTGTCAATTGTATGAGACCCCTCCTCCAAAGTCAAGGTTGGAATCCTGGTTGTGGTTGAAGTTAGACTCCATACACCTTTGGGTGAATAGAACATTGATCTTTATTTGTCTTGGATTCATTCATTGTTTTATGAACATGAGTTTACTAAGGAGGACTCTAGAGCAATCCCATGTGTTTTGGGTTGGGTTTATTAAATGATGCATGTTCCTAAGCTTACTTAAATTGAGAATTAATTATTATGGTTGTATAGTGTTGTGTGCGTATAACCTTTTGTATGATGGCATAAGTGGAATGCTAGGTTTTTTTGTTTCATATTGCATTGTGTGAGACACATTGGTCTCCAAAAAGAATGTTCTTAGCATATGTAAGGTTCAAAAATGAGCTTTATGGTTGAGTTGAAAAGTTATGTGCAATTCTAACCCAAAACGAAACATGACACATTACTTTCTAGCCCTATCTTATTTATTTTTAAAAATAATAATTTAAAATATACTCCATATAGAATTCAATTAATTAATGCTAAGTTGAATTATGACTATATGAAATATGTGTGGTTAATAATACATATAATTGATATTGAAAAATTGAATGCTTTTATTAAGGAAACAATGGACATAGGTTAATGGATATATACAAATGTAGTAAATTTCCCCTCATTGAAAGTTTGGGTACATATTTTATTTACACATGCCTACATTTTTTATTTCCACTTAAATATGTTATGAAATCAAAAGCATTTATCATTTATGTTACATGCTTGTATAATACTTCATATTGAGCGTTAATTACTATTTGGGTGTAGAATAGATTTATATTCGTACATTTTTCAAGAGTGTTGATTAAACCACCCTCAATTTGATAATAATGTATAGATGTGATATAAATATCATAAAACTTAAGATTCATACCTTCACATATAGAGATTTTCTAGATGATTGAAATTTGAATTATTTTTATCATTAAAATATAGGTGCATAGAGATTTTCCAGATGATTGGTCTGGTTATGAAATTTGAATTATTTTTATCATTAAAATATAAGTGCATATTGCATATGAACTTTATTGGGAAGCATTAAGGAGAATAATAAGAGGCATGTTTTAAGAAAATCAGAATCCTTGTAAAACTAAAATGAAACCTACAAGAACCAAATGGAATACATGTTTAATTTTTTTTTGAACTTATATGTCATTATCATTTTTTCTTTAATTGATTTGTAAATTTTTAATTAAAGAATCCTCTTGTTTTTCTCTACAATTTGTGGGTAGATTATCCACCGGTTGTGAAAAATGATATGTTTCTCTTATTGATGGTTAATAATATGTGATTACATAATAAAAGTTTGCATAAAAAATTGTATCCACCATATCATTAAAATAAGACAACACTATTTTTAAAAGTCCAAATTCTATTATATAACTTTGAAGGTTGAAGGTTTCCTTTTACATTTTAAGTTTAATTTAAATCTTAACATTTAAATTTTTAAAAGTCCAAATTCTATTATATAACTTTGAAGGGTGGGAGGGGGGAATTATGAAAGTTGAAATTCTATTATATAACTTTGAATGTTCTCTTTTACATTTTAAGTGTAATTTAAATCTTAACATTAAAATTGAAATGGAATCGCTATTTCATAATATTTTGTGGTGGAATCAACGCATCATATAGTTTAGAAAGGATAAATTGAGATAATGTTAAGATTTCAATAAACTTCACATTTTCCAGCAATTCAACTTTTTAGCATTTGTGCAAATAGAACCTTACAAACCTTTCCTCCTACACCCATATAACTACATAAATAAGAATACACTAATGAATTGTCCCTATGACTTTGTCTCCTTACAGATAAATGATACGGGTCAAAGTATTGAAAGTAATTTAATAAATAAATGTTGAAAATTTTGGTTAATGATATATGTGATAACTACATAAATAAAAATAATACACTAATGAGTTGTTTTTATGACTTGTCTCCTTAAAGATGAATAATATGGGTCAAAATAATGAAAGTAGTTTAACAAATAAATGTTGAAAATTTTGGCTAATGATATTTAAGCTCGGACCTCTTTTTTAGACATTCTCTTAGATCCTCTTTTTTTTTTTTGGATTAATCAATCCTATTTTTATCCATGTTCTCTAGCAGCTAATATTACATTTTATTATTAAAATTTAGAAATACATTTTGCATATATATTGCTTGGTCACGGCCATACATTATATCTACATTAAGTATCAATTAAATTGAAGATTTTAGCGGGGATGTTACATTCCCCCTGCCCTACAATTGTTTGTCGTCGTCAATGCACACTATGTTGATATACATATACAAATTTACATCACAATGCTTAAAAAAATAAAATTATGTAATTCCACAACTCCAGTAGCACTTCCAACCAAAATCTCTTATTCCTCTTAGCCTGTTGACCCAAGGAATGTACCCCCTTCACCGTTCTTAGTCCATCAATATATACCATCAGTTTGTCAAGGCCTCGAGTATAGGATGGCTAGGACTCTGAGATGTGGTTCTAGAACTCCAACCACTCAAAATGGAGTATTGCATTCTTATATTCTTTTTTCTTCAAAATTGACAAAAAATTGCAGGTATTCCTCCTGCATAGTTTCTTTGTGATCCCACGTTACATCTTTAGGACCGTAGCAGGTCCATTGAACCTTTACCAACCCTATGGATTTGTTCCTGAGAACTTTGAATTTCCGATCTAGGATATGTACTAGTTCCACCCGGAAATCCCCTCATATTCCACCTAGATTACAGTCCAATCAATTATGTGGTTAGGGTCATGCATATATTTCTTTAATAATGACACATGAAATACATTATGCACTCTCATGGATGCAAGCAATTCTAGCATGTATGTAGTTGGCCCTATCTTTTCTAAGATCTCAAAAGGCCCAAAATATCTTGCTGCCAACTTTTGGTAACTTCCTAATCTTAGTGAACTTTTGTTTGCTTTCACTTTCAAAAATACATGCTTGCCCACTTTAAAATCTCTGAAAATTGTGTTCTTGTCTACATAAATTTTCTTTCTGTCTTGGGAAACATTTGAATTCTACTTGATATTTGTTATTTTCTCTTCTATTTCCTTCAACAAATCTGGACCAATCACTACTCTATATGTTGGGTTATTCCAGCTCACTGGCGTGTTACACTTTTTTCCATACAATTCTTCAAATGTGATCATTTTTAATGAGGCTTGATATCCATTATTGTAAGAAAATTCTACTAAGTGGATATAATCCTCCCACTTTGATGGTTGATCCATCACATACATTCTGATGCCATTATGAACATGTTCTCAATTATTTTGTTAGTCCTCTCTATTTTCCCATTTGAATCTAGGTGGTACATTGTACTACGCTTTAGATTGGTCCCAAAGCCTTTGAACAAACCTTTCCAAAAATTGGATGTAAACATGGGATCCTTTTCTGAAACTATTTCATTAGGAACCCTATGTAACCTAGCAACTTATTTCATGTAGATCTTTGCAATATTTGTTTCCTTGTGTGTTGTCTTCATAGGAATAAAATACATCCCGACACCATTATGAACATGTTCTCAATTATTCTGTTAGTCCTCTCCATTTTCCCATTTGAATCTAGGTGATACATTGTACTGTGGTTTAGATTGGTCCCAAAGCCTTTGAACAAACCTTTCCAAAAATTGGATGTAAACATGGGATCCTTTTCTGAAACTATTTCCTTAGGAACCCTATGTAACCTAGAAACTTATTTCATGTAGATCTTTGCAATATTTGTTTCCTTGTGTGTTGTCTTCATAGGAATAAAATACATTCTGACACCAGTATGAACATGTTCTCAATTATTCGGTTAGTCCTCTTTGTTTTCCCATCTGAATCTAGGTGATACATTGTACTGCGGTTTAGATTGGTCCCAAAGCCTTTGAACAAACCTTTCCAAAAAATGGATGTAAACATGGGATCCTTTTCTGAAACTATTTCCTTAGGAACCCTATGTAAACTAGCAACTTATTTCATGTAGATCTTTGCAATATTTGTTTCCTTGTGTGTTGTCTTCACATGAATAAAATGTGCAGCCTTGGTCAATTTATCCACCGCCACCATGATGGAATCATGTTGCTTCATTGTTATGTGAAACTTAGTAATAAAATCCATTGTGACAACTTCCCAATTCCATTATGGAATGGGAAATGACTGCAATAACCCAGTTGGATGCCTATGCTCTGTCTTCACCTTCTAGTGCTCTAGACATTTGGCTATGTAATTAACCACTTCTTTCTTCATTCCTGGCCAAAAGTATTGGCTTCTTACAACTGAAATTGTTTTTTGATATCTAGGTGCCCAACATATGACACATTGTGCATTTCCCTCATCATTCTATTTTTCATCTCATTGGAATTCCACACATACACTTTCCCTTTGTACATGAGAATTTCATATTCTTTTAGCTCAAAGTCTTTAAATTTCTGTTGTAAATATCCTTGTTCTAATTTTTCTTTTAATTTGAAATAGAGTTGATATGAATTTGATGTTGCAATAATTTTATCTTTCAGATCAATCTTCTACATGATAAGGGATGTAGTATGCATATCATGTGATCTCTTGCTGAGTGCATTGACCACATGATATTCCTTGCCTTTTATATGTTTAATTTCAAAGTCACATTCACTAAGAAATTCCAACCATCTAGTTTGTCCAACATTTAATGTTAGCTAGCCAAATAAATGTTTCAAACCATAATGATCTATCCTTTGCTCAAACTTTTTCCCCATGAGGTAATGTCTCCACATTTTTAATGCAAGAATAATGGTTGCTAACTATAGATCATGGGTGGCATAATTCCTCTCATGCTCTTTTAGTCTCTAGACTCATAACATACCACATGATCTTTTTGGGTGAGGAACCAACCAAGCTCTTCCTTGCATGCATCGGTGCACACAACAAAATCTTCATCCAGATCTACAATTTTCAATATTGGCACACTGGTCAATATGTTTTTCATCTCCTAAAATATTTCTTCACACTTGGAAGTCCATTCAAATTTCACTCCCTTCTTTTGCAAAGTGATTGGGCTTGCAATATTTGAGAATCCTTTTGTGGATCTTAGGTAATAACTGGTGAGACCCATGAATGATCTGACCTCTGTGATATTTCTTGGCACTAGTCATCCTCTAATTACCTCTATCTTCTCAGGATCAACTACTATCCCTTCTGCTAAAATTATATGCTCCAAGTAGTGAATGTTCTTTTGATAAATAATGCACTTCCTTAGCTTGGAATATAATTTATGCTCTCTTAAAACTTTTAGCATCATTCTTAAATGTTTCTCATGTTCCTCTTATGGCTTAGAGTATATGAGTATATCATCTAGGAACGCAATTACAAACTTGTCCATTTATTGCCTGAACACTCCATTCATTAGGCACATAAAAACAGTTGGCGCATTTGATATCCCAAATGACATTATCATGAATTCATAATGCCCATATCTTGTCCTGAATGTTGTCTTGATGATGTCTTCTTCCTTTATTCTCACTTGATGATAACTCGATCTCAATTCAATCTTGGAAAATATTCTTGCACCTTTCAATTGATCAAATAAGTCATCAATCTTTGACAAAGGATATTTGTTCTTTATGGTGACTTTATTTAGTTGTTCAAAATCAATACACAACCTCAAGGTTCCATCTTTACTCTTCAAAAAAAGAACTAGGGCACCCCTAGGTGACACACTTGTACATATATAGCCTTTCCTTAACAATTCTTCAAGTTGCATCTGCAACTCTTTTCGCTCTGATGTGCCCATTCTATAAGGTGTCTTGGACAATGGGGCAACTCCTAGCATCAAATCAATAGAGAAATCGATGTCTCTCTTTGGTGGAAATCATGGGATTTCCCCATCCTCAAAGTCCCTTGAGACCGGATGGTATTCAATCCTTTCCACTTTATCTTTGACTTCCTCTTCCATATGGAATTCAAAAATCTGACATCCCTTCTTGAAACTCTTTTTCAAATACATATCTAAAATCTCTCTAATAGCTACAGCTCTTAGAATGCCTTGAACCTTTCCATATTTCCCTTCTTCATCAAGGCATGTGATTGTATTGTTGTAACAGTCTAGGACAACATGGTGTTTTTCCAACCAATCCATGTCAATTAGACAATCATGTGAACCCAATAGTATGGTGTTCACATCTACCTTTATGTTGATTTCGTTAATGTCTATTAGAAAATATTTAACTAGCTCATTGATTTTCCTCTTAGCCCTTGTGGATAACTAAACTAAACAAAATTTCTTATGCTTACTCCTTTGCAAGTGAAATATTTCAACAATGTTAGAGTTTATGTAACTATGGCTAGCTCCATAATCAATTAAAATTGCTATGGTCTGATTATCAATCTTACCTTCCACTTCAATCATGGGGGACCGATATTATGCATGTTTTTTGTCCAACATTGCATAAATCCTTCACATTTTTCCTCCCATGTATTCAATTGTTTCATCCTCCTAAATGTTGTGGACAATCCTTATTATTTATCCTTTGTGAGGGCAGTTCCTATATTAGTGATTTCCATCACATCCCCAACATTGTAGAGGTTTGTTCGAGAGGAATTTTGGATAAGTCTCAAGATCTGCGTCAAAAAGAGGTCAAAAGGTAAAATACAATTAGAATATGGACTAGGATACATGATAGAGAGGATGCAAAGGATGTGCAACAGAGCAATGCGTAGAAGGAGGAAAATGTTTATAAATCACAAGGCTTGGGGACATTTTGTCCACTTTTGTAATGAGTTTTGGGGGACACTTTATCCACTTTTATAATGGGCTTATCCCTATTAGTATGTATAAATATGTAAGAAAGGAAATAGAGGGGCATGCATGCAAGGGTAATAATGTAATAGTGGATGTAAGTTGCAATTGATTTTTGGATAAGGGAGTCGAGCTAAGGAAGAAATCTATAGTATGGATAAGGAGTGAAATCGCACTACATCAGAATGGCTAGGCAAGTTTGGGATGATATTACGGTTGGATATTTTTTAGCGCAGTGCATAGTTGTAAGAAATATATCGATGAATGATATAAGAAGCCAACCATTGTGGGCATATCCCAAGTTGGGTGAACACGTAAATATCTTTGTTATGGTGTGTTTGCAATTTATGTTGTTTTATGATTTATGTTGAATGAATGGATCATATATGATGTTGTAATGTTAAGCACATATTACATTTTATGACAAGGTAATTGTTAACTATGAGAAATGAGCATGTAATTAAAGGGTTGGAATGATGTTGAAATTCCCCTCAGCACTGCAGAACCTTGGTTCTTGCATCCCCTCTAGATTAACCCTGGGTCTGCCCCCTATGCGCCAACAAATGGTTCCATTTTCAGAACTGGGAACTGTAATTGAGGGGAATATTTTGGAGGCCAAATAGAGAAGAAATTGAAGAATGGCTGGAAAAAAAGAAGTAAAGCTTTTCCATAGAATAGAATAGAAGCTCTATTCTGAGTGATGAATAGTGGTTACAAAGGTATGTTTTCATAGATCTGCATGAAATTTTCTTTGGTGAATTTCTAATTATTTTGACTAAATGGATAGGAAGGCTAGTCTAGAACGTTGGGAGATATAGAGCTGAAGCCCCGAAAAACTAGAATCTTGAACTGATCTGAAAACTTAATACAGTAAGTAATAAGGTGTCTAGCACAATAGATTTCTAGATGAACAATATACTAGGGGGATATATTACAAAATTTGCAGTAGATTGTACCTAGTCTTACAACGTCACAGAGAGGTAATTTTTCAAAGTTCTATGTGGAATATATTTGAACGCATTATCCACTTGGATAATATTTTACTGTGCGGAAAGAATGTAATGACAATGGAGTCTGATAACTAAGCACCTTCGCACACATAGGGGAACTAGGGGATGGTCGGAGGAAGTTCTAAGAGTGGAAAGGATGAGTGGACGAACTGAGGATGTCGAGATAAGATACTGACTCAGACAAAGATATTGGATTATTTTTTTGTGGGAAAATGTTTAGATACATCAAGAAGGAGACTGTGGTTGGGAAAGGAGAGCAACACATAGAATTCGAGGGTAGTGACCCCTGCGTAAAACTTTAGATCACACCGTACAAAGAGAGGAAAATGAAAGAGAGATATTCTCAATAATACCCAATAGAAGAAGGAATTCCATCTCAAATCGAAATCTGCGTTGAACCCACGACCTTGTGTGCGTCATTAAGAATTGAAGCAGGAATCGAGGCTTGTTCAATAGAAATAGTAATAAGTGGAGGAAGTCAAAGAAATAGTCAGAGTAGCAGGAACAACACAACAAACTACAGCCAGTCAACATCACTGAAGATAAATATGATGCATAACATAATGGAAGGGGTAGATAATACATTGAGGATGCTTGAATTCCATGGATTTGGGTCAGAGGACCCAGAACAACATCTTTTTGTATGTGAGAATATATGGACTGTGAAGAACGTCCAAGATGAAGCAAAAAATATAACGTAGTTAGAAACAACTTTCAGAAATCACGTGTTGTTATGGCATATGCAATACCATACAATGACACCAACTAGACAGTTAAGAAATTTGGAAGAAACTGGACAAGCGTTGCTAAAGAAATTCAAGAAGTTGAAATCTGAATCTCGATATATTACATAGCTAAAGGAGATTAAGCAAGTATAGACCGAGTCAATTTGGGAGTTTGATCAAATATTTAAGGATGTCATGGGTAGTGTTGTTCCGGAGTCTGTACTTAAGGATAGGAAGTATAGAGTCTAGGCATCCAAAAAAGGGTAAAAGATACGGAAAGGAGCAAACAACTGGAAGAGAAACTATAGTGGATTTCTAAGTTGTCTGTGTCTAACTTCCACTTGTTCTTGTGTAATTATGTCTCATTCAATGGCTGCCCACGAATGTTCTATTTTGACCCAGGTGGTTGCAGTTCTTAGGATAGAGTCAAAGAGGTTTAAGGCGATGTTGGTTTGGTCTGAGAGGCCAAGTTCCATGTGAGGTTGCCTTGCAATAGGGACAGTCATTTAAGGAACATAGATTTAAGAGGCTGTTGTTTTTTTTTTTTTCTTGAGTTGTTGATTCAAATTTTTTATTTATACGAGAGAAAAAAGAAATCCCGTGAGACAAATTAATAGTTTAACAAATTGAAGGCCATCTTCCGTAACTGAGTTAAAAATTTGGAACCATGTATGAAACGAAAGAAAAACATAAAGTTGTCAGACAATGTGAGGCATCATTTCGAGAGGAATATCAAATTGTAACAAAAGAAGAAAAAGAAGAGAAACACTTTGATGAAGCGTAAAATATAGAGATATAAGTAATCCATACGTCTTGTACCTGCTAATAGTCGATACAGAGGAAAAGATGCAAATAATTAGATAACTAAAACATGATTGCCACAGTAGAGGTTGTACCAAATTACAGTCAAAGCATTCATCAGAGATGCATATAAAAATGTCATGAAGCATGAAATAATAGAAGAAAGCACATAACTCAATCTTGACGGAATATAGAGTCTTCAATTCGCTTTGTATTAATTCCTGGTGATGGAAAATTTCTCTATTACAATCTGCCCAAAGAAAAAAGCCCTTTGTTTTTCTTCAAAATGCCTATTTATACAAGCCTAAAAAACACTTCAAATTCCATTCATTCTAGAAACCTTTGATTACAATTGAGGAAAGGAAGCATTTCATTTCCTCTCTCTTTGTCTTCCACCATGCAGGCGGAATGCCTTCCTTTCTTTGCTCCTCTGGCTTCAGAAATAGAACGGATTGACATCTGTCGCTATTTAACACCAGAATCCTGTCGTTTCACCTGCTCAATGCAATTGACGCACCTTTCAACCAACTGGGCTATCAAATTGGAAGGCTCTGCTTGGTTGTTGGCCTCAAAGGTGTAACAACTCTTCGCCAACTATGGCAACCTTTTTCCCACTTGTCGGTTTTCTGTGACGATAGACCACAATTGTAGGCTTGGTTGTACTAGCCATTTGTCCACTTGGACCATATCAACCTGGTTGATTTGGGATATTTTAGCTTGCTTCTTTTCTTCATTTTCCTTGATATCTATTAGGGGTTTAGCTATATTGATTTTACCCAGCATCCCAGCACTTCCTTCCTTATCAAGGTCTAGCAAATATTTATTTATCAAAGAGAATGTTTCTTCACAAGAAGTTATCACCTCCTTGGCTCTTCCCCTGCTCTCTGATATATTCTGCTCCCAAGCATTTAGTAAGATATTCCCTCTAGTTTGTTCTGCGATGGATAATTTGGAGCTACTGACTGCCTCTACATTCATTGTGGCTATCATAGCATCCTGGAAAGCAACCCGAGCCACCCCAACTTCTCTTTCTCGCAAAGAGATATCTTCTAGCATTTGATCTATCATCTGAAAGTGATGTTGAATGGTTCCCACTTTTGCAAGCAAATCTTGTTGAGCCGCTAATACCTTCTATCAGATTTCAGTAGCGTGGGCTTGAAAAACCTTTATGTCTAAAATCTGGTTTTCGACAACATCCAATTTCGATTGTAACTGTATAATTTGTTGCTCCTGCTAGCTTACCTGTGTTTGGCTTGTTTGCGCCGACTAGCGCATCTGCTCAAGATCGAATCTAAGTTTCTCGATCTCCTGCAGATCGGCTATTCGGGCTTTCTCGAGGCTTTTTCTCATCTCATCCCTGGCATTTTCTTCCACCGTAGCCACCTTAGCTTCCAACTTATCGATCAAGAGGTTCTTTCGTTTCAACTAGGCCTTCAAAGCTCCGACTAAGTATTGATTGGTTGTAGCGTAAGCCCCCAGTTTTCCTTCTATCTCGTCGGTGAATTCCTCCTCTTCTACAGCCTTTCCTTCTGTCAGGATTTTAAACCTTTTAGCCACTGCGCTCGCTTTTTGATACGATTCTTACTTCACTATGGCCTTCCTTTTCTTATCAAAGAAAAATTCGTTTGGAGGTAACTCTTCCAAGGAAATGGGCATTATCTCTTCATTGAAAATCCATCCTGCATCGGGATTCCCCTTTGTGAACTGTAAGGGTGTGATAACAGCAATCGGACTGTCGATTTCATTGGATAATTGTTTAAGGGTAGTGTCTGTGACCGACTCTTTTGATGTGGTCGATGAGGTGTTGCCTACCTTTTGCGAGGGTATCTCAGCTTGACTTAGTACCCACTTGTCTGGAGCAACTGCCTCTGAGTTTTTCTCTCCTCGGTCGGGGATTTCGGCTCCCTGTTTCGAGGTATCCTTTTCTTCTGTCCCTTCCTGATTTTTCTCCTTGCCAGGACTTGATTTATTTGAGCCTTTGGCTTCTGTTTTCTGTACTTCTGGAAGCTTTGGGGTTTTGCCTTATAAAATTAGGGGGAGCCAAATCTTCCAATGCTCCTCAAATTTGAGGAAATCGGCCATATCTCCATGTGGCAAGTCCTGAATTCGGCTCAAGACTTCAGCTTAGGACCTCGCACCTCGAAAGATTTCATCATGGGGTGAATCCTCGTGTTCTTATCTCTTCAGGCCACAATTTTCCAAGTGATTACTCACAACCTTATTTGGGTCGTGCTTTTTGAACTCAATGTTCACTAACTTCATTTCCTCCAAAGTCATGGCCTAGGCTTTGGCATGGCCAAAATCTAATAAAGAGTACGACCCAATGTGAATGGGGAAGGGTGGCCATACCTTCTTTGACAGTCCTTTGAGATCCTTGCTTATTCCACCAAGCACAACTTGCCTGGCAATCTCGCGGCATGTTAACTTATCTAGCAGAAATAATGACAAAACATGGGGGGGAATGGAGGTGTCAAAAACCCTGATGTATGAATACTCTGCTTCTATATACCAATATTCTACATTACTTAGGTTGGTTGTGATGTTATCTAAAATCCGGGGAGGTGGATGGTCGAAGATAGCAACATGCATCGGTACCATTACCCAGTTAAAAATCTCGTAGATGAAATCTTTGGCCTTGTCCTCCCAAAGCTTCGAGTGGTAGACATGAATAGGCTCAGCATCAGACAGAGTCCAGCTCCATCTCATCAATGGGAAAGGTTTCATGAAGAAAATAGCATCCATGATGTAGGCAGACATAAGGAATGAAGATGTTCTCTCGCTGGCTTTTTGTGCTCGATATTCAATAATTCAACTGGTGAGACTGTCTGACATCAGTTTGGCCCAGTCGAAAGAAAAACCTTCAGCGAATGTATAAATGAGCGGCACCCATGGGAGGAAAAAATGAGGTGTGTCCTCCTTCCCGTACATTCTACAGGTCATCATCGCTACATACTTGAACTGTGGCTCTAAAGAGGAGATTGAATAAATTCCATTAGTATCGGCCCTGAATTTTGCGAGGTGTGAAACCCAGTCTTTGATCAGATCGGATAATTTTTTCTCGAACTGCTCGCATTCCTTATTTTTGAACTCCTCTTGGAATTCAGTATTGTAAATACGATTTGGAGTGGGTGACAATTTATACATTGCCTTTAGGTGCTCTGGTCTGAAAGACCCGACTGCTTCCCTCTGTTCATTGAAAATAGTTTTGGTCATGAGGTCTACATGGTCTAGTGCCCATCTGACCATATCATAATAGGGGAGAAACCATGGCCTTGCTTCTATTTTGTGCATCTCCGCTTGAGAAACGATTTTGTATTTGGTGGACATGTCATCGTTCTCCTCATCGCCGGAATCATCCAGGAAATTTATCACCCCGGGCTGCAGAACATTGGAAATATGCATCCATGTTTTAATAGTATTGATACTTTGAGGCGAAGTATCAAAAACAATATCTGAACCTTGGCCGGAGCTCTTGACGACTGCCTTGGGATCTTTTCGTGGAGCCACGGTGTATGACCTTGCAATTAGATCTATTGTCACAAAAGATTGAAAACACAGACAAAAGTTATCCTAGTGAAACAGTTTTGCACACAATAAAAAGGAAAGATGAGATAATGAAAGAAAACCCTCTGCTTAAACACTTAATTTTGTGCTAGTCCTTGTCGACAGAATGGTTAAATGATTTAATGAAAAGATTTTAGCAAATAAGTGGGATTTTACTGTCAATTGCTTCAGTGAAATTCAAATAAATGCCATAAATGTTTGACGACTTGTAACTTGGGGAAAGAGTAGAAACGTTAAAAGCTTCATCCGTAGATCGTACGGTTAAAAGATACTCAAGGCATTAATTAATCCAACTTAGCTCCCTTAATTTCGTTCTTTTAGTACTTTATCCCCTTTTCAATGCTCGTCAAATTGGACGATTTCGCTTCTAGCCTTTGAGACCCAAAATCCCGAAATCACGATGGTGCAAGATTATTTATAATTTGTGATTTAACTTAAGCTCTTAATTAACCCATATTAATTAATGAATATCGCGAATTCGGGGATCATATTTACAAAGGTGTTGCGTTTTAAGGAAGAATTATCGAGTCGTGAAATCACGATAGAGACTAACTATGGTTTAAAAGATTACTCTTGATATTTACCTAAGTGAATTGAAAAGACTTTGCAACTTCGCATCTCAGAGGTTCATAAAGTGTTCGACGAGTAACTCCCAAAATGAGAGAGCACGAGGTGATGACATCAAACGATCTTTACTTAGAGGCTTGATAATGGTGGTTAGAACTAAACCTTATCGCTACTTCATGCGTCGGGATATCGGGGCTTGGCAGGTACATCGTGAAATACGCGAGATCCCGAAATCCGGATTTTGGGATTAATTATAACCTCTTACTTATTTAGAAAGAAGCAACCTTTGAATCAAGAGTATAAAAAACAAAATAATACATTCCAACATAGGCTCCAACTAGGGATCTCGTCGCCTTGCGGGATGGGAAGAACAATAGACCAAGTGCCTGTATTGGGTAAATGGAGTCATTAACCTTCTTCTGTGTAACTTGTTTGGAAGGAGGAAAAAGAGGGAACTTTGAGGTTTCAACTTTATTTCCGGAAAACTTTCAAAACTCGACACGCTTTCTAAACTCAACTGCAGTCCATTCGACAACTTTCCCTTTCTTGAGACTAACATCGGGTTTTCTTAAGACGGTCCAAACGATCTTTGTAAATTCAACAGGTGCTGTAGGTTTTAGCTTGCATCAAAACGAATAAAATTCCATGCTTTAAATCAAGGAGACCTGCATGAACTTGGGTTGTAGATCCAGTTTCGAAAAGGCTAATTACCAGAGTGTAATATAATTTATGTATGATAGCCTTACATATATCTTAGATATTTCTTCACTACCAGTGAGCCTGTTCAGTACCCCGGTGAAGTTATTTGGTTCCCTTTATTCAATTTCCTTTCACCACTCCAAACTGTGATTTTGCATTTAAATGCTGAGATGAGGGCAATCATTTTATGAATCTCCTTTCATAATCTCTTTGGACTAGATAGGGGAAATCAATTATGAATTTCCTTTCACCATCTGTATTATATTTTACTTTTGGAATATGAAGTGGGGGCAATCAATTTGGTATAAAGTATATCAGGGGTGATATCTGTGTAATATTCACTACAGTGGCCTGTCACCTTGCTTTGAGCACTCTGGACCAACTTTCTCTTGACCTTCAAAACATCCTAGTCTACAGGAATTTTATGGGAGAATTTATTTCCAGGGGTCTTCCTCTGAGAAAGTATTAACCATTTGAAAACTGTTAAAAGACCTAAGAGAGTTAGGATCAACCTACGCATAACTTTGTTTCAGCAAGAGATCGAGGAGTCGTGAAGGCCATCTTATTTTCTAAGATTCGCTTGCCAACTTCCGGAGATGAAGCGTAACCTCTTCTTCCTATGTAGAGTCCAGGGGAAGGTATCTGGGTTTCAAGGAGAGAGAGCCAAGGATAGTGAGGAGATGACATAAAAGGTTTTGAAGTATCATACAACTCGGGTCATACAACACAATCTTGAATCTTAGAACTCTTTCTTGGAGAGGCTTTACTTCCCTCTTTGATTTAAATATTTTTTTATTGTCGAGGTGAGATTTTTTTTTTTTTAATCCACAATAAAAGTTTTTTCTTTAATGATACGTCAAGAAAACATATCCTTTTCATGAGATCATTGTTGAGATTAAGTGATATTCGTTTGAAAACCAGATGTTTCGGACATTTATACCCTTGCCTTACCATTTCATTTTCTTCTTAACAAATCTTCTTTTATCACCTGTTTTGGGCAAGTCAATTTCCCGATGCGTGACCGTCCGTTTTCTCCCTTTATTGTGTGGAACATAAGCCATAATCCTATAGGAAAACAACATGAAAAGTATCAGGGCATCAAGATTTATGGAACTCGACGTATTGAAAACTTTCGTATCTCAACTTCTAAGAAATTTCTAACCTGTTTTATTTGCGATGAAAGTAGAACTTACCAAAAAGCTCTAAAATAAAAACAAGGAAAAAAAACCGGTATATACAGTGGAAATTCGAAACAATCATTCAATGCATGTAGTGCTTCAAATAACGCCCATTGAGGGGCACTAAGGATTTTACCATCTAGATTTTCTAATAGAAACAAATTCTTCCCTTCAGAAGCTATGACTTTGAAAGGTCCATACCAGATATGATCAAATTTGTCGTGTTTTGCAGAGTCTTCCCTCCTAGCATCCCATTTGAAAACCAAATCGCCAGGGAGGAATTCTCTGACTTTGGCCTTATGATCGAATAGCGCTTTCATGTTGTACTAGTATTTCTGCATCCTTTCATCCACCTCAGCCCTGTGCTGGTGAACCTCAATCAGCTAGTTTATTCTCCTTGTGACATGGTTTGGTTCTTCTTTCTCATCTTGATAGAGCTTCATTATAGGAAGCGCTAGATTTATAGGAAATACCACGTTAGTCCTGTATACCAGTTGGAAAGGCGAAGTGCCAATATATTTCTTTGTGCCTATCCGATTTTCCCACAAAGCTAATTTGAGATGCACATGCCAAGATTTTTTGTTTTCACTCAGCACTTTCTTAATTATGGTAATTAAAATTTTATTTGATGATTCGACTAACCCATTTCCTTGGGGGTAATATGCAGTGGAGTGGCCCAATACGATGTTACATTTTTGGTAAAAACTAACCATTGCCATAGACTTGAATTCTTGGTCATTTTCCGTGACTATCTTTCGGGGACAGCCGAATCTGGACAATATGTTCTCTTCCAGGAAATCTATAACCACTGAATCAGTCACCTTTCTAGTCGGAATGGCCTCCACCCATTTGGTGAAGTAATCTGTGGCATTCAAGATCCATTTATGTTGAGTGCTAAAATGTGGGTTGATTTCGCCTATAAAATCCAATCCCCATTGTTGAAAAGGGGCTTCTACTTTTACCAAGACCAGAGGTAGATATGGGAGTTTTTGTTTTCCTGCGAACAACTGGCAAGGGTTGTAGGCTCTGAATTTGGCTCTGACATCTGAGAATAGACTAGGCCAATAATATCCTGCTCTCAGGATTTTATAAGCTCTCGCCCTCCACATGTGATGTCCTCCACATACCCCTTCGTGAAATTCGTTTATGGCCTTCTTTGTTTCAGATTCCACTAGACAAACCAGTAGGAAGCCTAATGGGTCCTTCCAATACAATTTTCTTTTGGATATACAGTACTTCACTGCATGTAGCTTTAGTGTCCTGGGCTTAGATGGAGATAGATCATCAGGGCACTTTAGGGTCAATAAGTAGGAGACTATGTCTTTATACCATCTTGATGAAAAAAACCTCTCTTCAATTTCAGTCACATATATTTGGTCATTGAAAGCATCTATGCCCACATCTCCTTCATAATCCTGCAGGTTATTTATCCCGAGTGCTTGGAAATTCGTTTCAGCCATGACCTTAGCCAAACCCTGTCCTTTTACCAGTTTTGTCGGATTCACTTCTAGATCAAATTCTTGAATCTTGGCGAGCCACCGACCCCTCTTTCCGTCACTATCGGGCTGTACCAATATGCCTTTTACAACATAGGTAGGTACATATGCTATCACCTTGGAGTGTAGCACGTAAGTCCTGAAAGCTTTTAGCGCCTTTACCATAGCGTATGCTTGTTTTTCCATTATATCATATTTTAATTCGGCATCTCTAAGATTTTTACTGAAGAATGCTATCGGTTGCTCGAAACCTTCCTCATTTTTTTGGAGGATTACCACCACAATTGTGTGTTCAGATGTGAATGAGAAAATAAAAAACTCTTTCAGGTAGTCAGGGCTCGCTAGTACAGGTGCTTCACTTATAACTTTCTTTATCCGGGCAAATGACGCTTTGGCTTCGACTGTCCATTTGACTGCGCTATTTTTCTTGAGCATATCTCTGATCAATTTCACGATTTCAAGAAAATTCGGAATGAACCTTCTCAAAAAATTTATTTTTCCTAAAAAAGACTGAATTTCTTTAACGTTTCTAGGAATATTTATGGTGTCTATAGCTTCAACCCTTTTAGGATCGATTTTAATTCCATCCTGAGACACAATATGACCCAAGATTTTACCTTCTTGCATCGCGAAATGAGACTTTTGGGGGTTTAAGGACAAACCAAAGTTTCGACATTTCTCGAACGTTTTTTGGAGGTGTATCAGGTGGTCTTCGTCAGATTTAGAGAACACGGTCAAGTCTTCGAGGTAAATAACCACGAATCTATCTCTTTCACTGACGAAGGTGATGTCCATGGCTCTCTGGAAGGTGGAACCTGCGTTCATCAAACCAAAAGACATTTTTCCATACATGAATGTACCCCAAGGCGTAGTGAAAGCGGTTTTTTCCTTATCCTTTTTGTTGACCACAATCTGATTGTAACCCGAAAACCCATCGATAATCGACATTCTATTAGCACCAACTACCTTTTATAAAATGTGATCCATCTTGGGTAGAGGATAATTGTCCTTGAGAGAGGATTTATTTAGGTTTTTGAAATCTACACAGAGTCTAATATCCCCACTCTTTTTCCTGACCGGGACTAGGTTCGCCACCTAGTCAGAGTACCTAAGAGGCACGATTATTTTTGCGTCTAAGCGATTTTTCACTTCTCTTTCGACCATGGGAAATAAAATGGGGTTTATTTGTCTAAGCTTTTGTCTGAATGGTTTAACTCTCGGTTTCAAAGGTGTCTTGTGTTCGATCACAGAGGTGTCGTAGGTTCTCAACTCATCGTAATTCCATGCAAAAACATCCTTGTACCGCCCAAGTAAGTCTGCATACTCTATTTTCATCTCGAGAGGAAGGTACTTTGATAGTTTCACTATCCTAGGTTCTTTAGCAATGCCTACGTCACAGTCTTCTACCTCCTCGGGTTGGGGTTGCAAGGTAGACTTCAGAGGCATGTTGTTTTGGTCAAACAACCTTTCCAGAGGTATCAGGCCCTTAGGGATCTGATTATTTTTTAACACTAGCATGCGATGATTTGTGATTTTTTCTTGGAACTCCTGAGGCTCGTCCCCTTCCTGCATAATCCAGGTATGGTCATTTTGGTTTTCCTGGTCAATGTGAGTTTCAGAGAAATCATCCACCATTTCCAGAAACTTTCTGATTTGTTTGTCATCTTCGAATACCTGCCAATGTTGTATGTTTTTTGGTATGGATGGTTTGTGCCTTACCTCTATGTGGTACTTTAATTTGAAAGCGGTAGGGGATGTGAAAGTCGACGCTGCTTTGGCCAATGAATCGACTTGCTGGTTTTCGGCTTGTGGGATGAAATGAACCTTTACCAATGAAAAGAAATTTTCCATTAGATCCCAAGCACAATTTCTATAGGACCTCAATATAGGGTGCTTGGCCTAGTACTTCTAATTTACCTGCTTCACAATCAGTTCTGCATACCCATAGACCTCTAAGTTCTTTTTTTTTAGCTTCTTGGTAGCTTCCAATCCCAAGACTAGAGCTTCATATTCGCATACATTGTTTGTGTAGTCTATGTCCCACTGTAGCCTGTAAGAGAAGGGGACGACGAATTCATTTTCAGGTGCTACAAAAATCTTGCTCGCACCTACTCCTTCACACGACGAAGCACCATCAAAAAATATTTTCCAAATTCCAGTGCTATACACATTTTTAGCTGTATTTTCAGTTTTGATTTCATCAATATAACTTTTGTCTCTACAATTATTTTCGCTATCGTCAAAAGACAGAATACAATTTCCCAGGTCTTGATTGACGATATAAACTGGGTAATTGTTAGGATTCTGACGATAACTTACCGTATATTCCAACCGTGTTTCCCTGTATAACCGAGTGAAATGCATGCCAAAAATAGGGATCATGGCGTAGGTCATATCCAGCTGAAGGGATCCCCCGAGCTTGGCTCCCCAAGATCTAGATAATAGAAAACCATACTTTGGGGGTATATCAACGACAACTACATCCATCAGAACATTTTTTACTGTAATCTAGGTGAGGGAGACTACTAAATCTTTGATCATGCTCATACACTTAACTCTACTTGAATCGAACGAGTAAATATCTCCATAGGATCTGGTGATTTCAAGACCTAGTCTATCCATAATGGATTTGGGCATTACGATATGAGAGGCCCTAGAGTCCAGCATGCAATTATGACGCAGACCCTCGACCCTTGGGTTGAGATCCACACAGGATCGTTCTAAATTCACCTCAAGCCGAAGCGGCTCCTTTGGTTCCTTGCTGGGACCTCACGAATCTGATCCACATGTCCTTCGTGAAAACCCTCCCTGTGAAACTTAACACTAGGTGCGAACCTTACATCTCCATGCAATCACAACCAGGCCTTAGCACAAGTGCCTTTCGCAACTCGCGAGTTTGTGAGTTGATGACATCGACTCCTCTTTCTTCAAACCTCTGATACCCGAGAATGCGATACGGGTATGGGTCCTCCTTGTTAGCGCCTTCTGCACATAACCGTCGGCTAGGGATAAGTGCTAGCACTACTCGCAACTTGTGACTTCGTGAGTTGGAGTGTTGAGTCCTCGTGCTCCTCCTTTATGAAACCCCGAGGCACGAAAGGTCAAAGATGGGTTGGCTCCTTCCAAGGTGACATGGGTCCACCACCTGTCACCCGCCTCCACTTTTCTCTAGTCATTTTTTGTTACGCCACCTGTCACCCACGCGGTCCCCACCTAACGGAGGTGACACATGTTCGCACGAGCCCTCGGTGCTCGACACTTCGCGACTTTAGTGATCAAGGTGCAACTCCTTCACCCTCCAAAACCCTGATACACGATGTAGCTAGGCGCCAAATCTCACAGCTCTCCTTTCTCCTCGATCGACAGTTCAGGTTGAATCGTGATTTCGCGATTCAGGGGTTTATAGCGCAAAGAACTCCGCCTCCCAGCTCGCGATACCCGAATTCATGAAATGATACCGATGGTCCAGATCTATCTGAGATCAATGTTCTATCCTACGGTCCTCGCGATTTCGCGAATTCTCCACAGAGAATTATGACCGTCCGTTCTACTCTTATGTGCGGCTTCCCCGGGATTAAACCCTGTGTGCCTTTGCATGATCCAACGGTTGTCGGGTATTGGCACTAGATATGATGGTCTAGATATATCCTCCTTGCACTCTCTCCTCCTATATGCCTGGACGTATATTCAATAGTCCAGATCTTCTCCTCTCAGTATCGATCCAATGGCTACTGTTGCTCCTTCCTGAGCATGCGCTCTCTCCGAGCCTTGGAATATTTTGAACGTTTCAAAGGCTGAAACCTTTGTTCTTTATCCCGCAATTCCACGACCTTTAGTCTCACCTGCATTGCTAAAAACTCTTCCCTCCTGAGCTTTGTTCACTTTGAAACCTCAAAAGGTTTCTCGACCTCTGCACTCCTTGCAGGGTCCCTACACACAACTGTGTTATTCGTCTTGAGATTTTCCTACTCGAAACTCTAAGGTTTTGACCCTTGCCTTCTCCTTCAAATGGAGATTGGTGCCCTCTTGGAAGCCTCATGTTCAAGAACCCCTTATTGAACCTACAGGGTGTTCATTAACCCTGTGAGTATCTTCCCTATGACACTTCCCTTATCTCAGAACTCAAAAGAGAGTTCTTCTCGGTGCACTCTATGCACTTTCTCAATGCCCACCTGAAAGAGTTCTCCAGAATCCTTAGTGACTCTGTCTTCTTGCTGAACTCGAAATAGAGTTCTCCTTCTGTGCACCCTGTGCATCCACTCAATTGCCTCTTGTCAGAGTCTCACATAATTCTCAGAAATTTTGTCTTCCCTGTGCCCTCCTCTGTACAGTTCTTCCTTCAAGGTGTTCAACAACCTTGAGGCCTCCTCCTTGAGTCAGTGACTTCCTGTGTGCACCCTCCTAGCACGTCTTTGTCTAAATTCCACAGAATTTAGAAGTGCACTCTATGCACTGGCTTACAAAACCCACAGTGTTCTGTCATGCAACCTCTTGCATGAATCCACAAAGAACCAGACCTGGAATCAAAGAACCCAACAGACAATGTCTTATGTCTGTAACCTGCAAATGCAAACTAACACACATCTATAGAATACCATAAACGCATTAATACATTCATCAAAAAACACAGAATAACATGCAGGAAAAATTGCTCTAATTGTATTAATATGAAATGCCTCTTTACAATGTGTTCGAGCTCAGACTGCAATAGAGTCTCGGCTCTCTCTTCTCTAACCTCTTCTCTCTCTCTCTACAGATTAATTGCCTACAGATACAAAGTATCTTTTTACAAAAGGGGGATCCTCGAGCGCTTCCCTCCATCCTCACCAACTCTCATTAATTACAATGAATTACATTGAATGGGCCATCTAATCCGAATTGGATCTAGATCCCCATCAACATGTCAGCCATTAAAGGCGACACTAACTACAGCCTTCTCAAAGGCATGGCTTCATCTCTACCATCCTTACAAACTTTTAATACATTAAATTCAAATTTGAAATTTGAAAGTGAGAGGACTGCGCCTCTCCTCTCCATTGAATGCACGCTTGAAGTGTTGGTTGGCTGGCACTTGATGACGTGGAGTGATGCTCCTGCATCATACTCCTCAGCTGCAAAAATCATGAGCCCCTTCTCATGAGCTTCCCAACACTATTGTTGAAATCCACCTGGATCCAAAACAGTTCTCTGGAGCTGTCCATCTGCTCCAATGCTTCGTTGTTGCATTTGTTTCCCTACTGCTATGGCAGATTCTCCTCTGCTCAGCTTCTCCTCACTGGTGGTTTCTGCTGCTGACCTCGACATCAGCCTTCTGATTCCCTCAATTACCTCGTTTAGTTGATCTAGTGGTTGGCTCTCTTTATGCAGTCTCCTCGGCTGCACTTCTTCGTTCTTATCAGTGGGCAGATCAACTAGATCTCCCATGCTATTTTATTCCTCTGTGGCCTCAGCTTGCCACTCTACTACAAAATTCAGTTCTGTAGTCTTATCACTGAGTCTCTTCTCAGCTTCCCCTTCTGACAACTTTGGTTCTGCCATTTCTCCTGCTGGTGTATTTCCAACTTCCTCCAGTCACTCCTTGGGCTAGTATTCTCCCTCTGTCTCCAACCTAATCTGTTGGATGTGCATGCCCTGCACCTTCACCCTTCTCTCCAAGGCTTCGATTTCTTCACACAGAACAACAAAATCTATGTTGTTTGCTTCCTCCTCTTTTGCTTCTTCTTCTTCTTCTCCAGCTTCCAGTACTGCAGTGATCTCCTGTTCAGCTTCCTGGATGAAAATTTTGAGCCATTCTGTTGAATTCTCATCTTCTGCTCCCTGGGCAAACGTCAGTGTCTACTCCATTTCTTCCTCCATGATAGTTTATGCTAGCTACCCTCCTGCTATTGCTGCATCTGCAACACATGCTCTGGCCTCAACTGGGTTGCTTGGTAGGAATACTTCAATTCCCCCAATGATCAGAATTCTCTTCTGATTTTCTCCTGTCAGCACTCCTTGCTGATCCGAACTCTCCTCCGAGTTCATGAGACCTTCAGATAGTCTCATCTCTTTTCCCCTACCCACCTAGAAATTTGAGAATCTTTTGTTGCCCACCTGGCAGTCTATGAGATCCTGTGATCCCATCTCATTGCCCACTTGGCAATCTGAACTTTCACCACTAATCCCCTAGCAGTACGCGAGACCTTCCACTGATCTCTTTCCATTGCCCACCTGGCAACTTGAAAGTCCACTTCTGCCCACCTGGAATTTTATAAGATCCTTTGTTAATCTCATAACATTTCCCTCCTGGAAATATGAATTTCCATGGTTTTCCTCCTAGCAGTCTATGAGATCCTCTAATGATCTCATTTCATTGCCCACCTGGCAATTCGAAAATTCATCCCTACCCTCCTGACAGTTTATGAGATCTAAAATTGATCCCTCTTCCTCATCATCACTAAGATTTCTCCCAGCTTCTGGTTCACACACATGAACCACTTCCTCTATGTCTTTGAGGCTTTTAGTGTACCTCAGCCATCCTTTCAATAATCTTCACCGTCTTCTGGCCAACAATTCTTTGAATGGCCATTTCACCTTTGTTTTCATGGGCCATTCATATACCCAATGCGGTTTTGCATCCTGTTGCATCCACTGTGTAATCTCTTCCATTCTCTCCCTTATCTCAGCGAGTTCTTTACCGATTTCATCTTTTCTCTGTTGTTGGTGGTTCTTCTTTCCACCACGTCCATGGCCTTCAGTAGCCATTTTCTTCCTGTTCTTGTCTTCCCTCCTAGCAAACTTGTTACTGTCACTCTGCAACCGTGAGTGCTTCCATCCCTTCCTACAATCATCCTGACTATCTATTGACTGTTGCGCACCTTGCAACAATCATCACAGAGCTTCAATACTCTATCTTCCTTTTCCTCTGGCTCCCTCTGCCTGCAATATACAAAAAAAATCAAGCTCTGATACCACTTCTGACGCAGACCCCCAACCCTCAAGCTGAGATCCACACAGGATCATTCTAAATTCACCTTGAGTTGAAGCGACTCCTTTGGTTCCCTACTGGGACCTCATGAATCCAATCCACAGGTCCTTCGTGAAAACCCGCCCTATGCAACTTAACACTAGGCGCAAGCCTTACATCTCCATGCGACCACAACCGGGCCTTAGCGCAAGCGCCTTTTGCAACTCGTGAGTTCGTGAGTCGATGACCTCGACTCCTCTTTCTCCAAACCTCCGATACCTGAGAATGTGATACAGGTATGGGTCCTCCTTGTTATCTCCTTTCGCACATAATCGTCAGCTAGGGATAAGCGCTAGCACTACTCACAACTCGCGACTTCGCGAGTTGGAGTGTTGAGTCCTCGTGCTCCTCCTTTAAGAAACCCCGAGGCACGAAAGGTCAAAGATGGCTTGGATCCTTCCGAGGTGACGTGGGTCCACCACCTGTCACCCACCTCCACTTTTCTCTGGGTGTTTGTTGTTATGCCACTTGTCAACCACACGGTCCCCACCTAACGGAGGTGACACATGTTCGCACAAGCCCTCGGTGCTAGGCACTTCGCGACTTTAGCAATCAAGGTGCAACTCCTTCACCCTCCAAAACCCCGATCCACGATGTAGCAAGGTGTTGAATATCACGGCTCTCCTTCCTCCTTGATCGACAATTCAAGTCGAATCGTGATTTCACGATTCGAGGGTTTATAGTGCAAATAAATCCACCTCCCAGCTCGCGATACCCGAATTTACGAAATGATACCAATGGTCTAGATCTATCTAAGATAGATGGTCTATCCTACGGTTCTCGTGATTTCACAAATTCTCCACAGAGAATTCTGACCATCCATTCTACTCTTATGTGCGGCTTCCCTAGGATTAAACCATGTGTGCCTTCACCTGATCCAATGGTTGTTGGGTATTGGTGCTAGATCTGACTGTTCATATCTATCCTCCTTGTGCTCTCTCCTGCTGTATGCTTGGACGTAGATTCAATGGTCCATATCTTCTCCTCTCAGTACCGATCCAATGACTATTGTTGCTCCTTCCTGAGCACGCGCTCTCTCCGAGCCTTGGAATATTTAGAAATCTTCAAAGGATGAAACCTTTGTTCTTTATCCCGTGAGTCCATGACCTTTAGTCTCGCCTGTGTTGCTGAAAACTCTTCCCTTCTGAGCTTTGTTCACTCTGAAACCTCAAAAGGTTTCTTGACCTCTGCACTCCTTGCAGGGTCCCTACACACAACTGTGTTATCCGTTCTAATATTTTCCTGCTTAAACCTCTAAGGGATTCGACCCTTGCCTTCTCCTTCAAATGGAGATTGGTGCCTTCTTGGAAGCCTTATGTTCAAGCACCCCTTATTGAACCTACAGGGTGTTCAGTAACCCTGTGAGTATCTTCCCTATGACACTTCCCTTATCTCGGAACTAGAAAGAGAGTTCTTCTTGGTGCACTCTATGCACTTTCTCAATGCCCACCTGGCAGAGTTCTCCAAAATCCTCAGTGACTCTGTCTTCTCGCTGAACTCGAAATAGAGTTCTCCTTCTGTGCACCCTGTGCATCCACTCAATGCCCTCTTGGCAGAGTCTCATAGAATTCTTAGAAATTTTATCTTCCCTGTGCCCTCCTCTGCACAGTTCTTCCTTCAAGGTGTTCAACAACCTTGAGGTCTCCTCCTTGAGTCAGTGACTTCCTCTGGTGCGCCCTCCTGGCACGTCTTTGTCTAAATTCCGCAGAATTCAGAAGTGCACTCTATGCATTGGCTTACAGAACCCACAATGTTCTGTCATGCAACCTCTTGCATGAAGCCACAAAGAACCAGACCTGGAATCAAAGAACCCAACAGACAACAACTTCTGTCTGTAACCTGCAAATACAAACTAACACACATCTACAGCATACCATAAACACATAAAGAAATTCATCAACAAACATAGAATAACATGCAGGAAAAATTGCTCTGATTGTATTAATATGAAATGCCTCTTTACAATGTGTTTGAGCTCGGACTGCAACAGAGTCTCGGCTCTCTCTTCCCTAACCTCTTCTCTCTCTCTACAGACTAATTGCCTATAGATACAAAGGATTTTTTTACAAAAGGGGTTCCTCGAGTGCTTCCCTCCATCCTCACCAACTCTCGTTAATTACAATGAATTACATTGAATGGGCCATCTAATCCAAATTGGATCTAGATCCCCATCAACATGTTAGCCATTAAAGGTGACACTAACTATAGCCTTCTCAAAGGCACGGCTTCGGCTCTACCAGCCTTACAAACATTTAATACATTAAATTCAAATTTGAAATTTGAAGGTGAGAGGATTGTGCCTCTCCTCTCCATTGAATGCGCACTTGAAGTGTTGGCTGGCTGGCGCTTGATGACGTGGAGTGATGCTCCTACATCAAATTATGCAGCAGCCGATCATGCACTTTCAGGGTAATATAGAAGGGGGCGACGGTATCTCTGGCACTTTTAAAATGTGGACCAAAAGTGATATTGGGCTTATCATCTTCCAAATTTATCACGTCAGACTAACTCTCTAAATCTGAAAAATTTATCATCTTGGTTATTTTCTTTTGGTACACAGGATTCTTCACTAACTCGACCAAAGGTATTGGTATCTTGATCCTATTTATCTTGTTTTCTAGGCAAAAAATTTCCGCAATTTTATCTGTTTCCTTGGATGAAACTTCAAACTCTTTCCTATCCATCTTATTTGATTGCACTGTTTTATTTTCGGCGGTTATGGGCATTTCAGGTGTCTACGTTTCAACTGTATTAGTTCTTATCACTTGGGTTTTAGCCTCCTTTACGTTGATATTCTGTGAGTCTACCCCTCTGTTATTCCGCGTCTCGGTCCCTCTCTGGATGGGTCGTATGTGTCGCCCCTAGGAAAAAATTTCTTGGGTTGAGCCGTCAACACAGGTTTGTTTTTAGGCCTCAGATTGTATTTATGCTGGAGCTCAACCATTATGGAATTGACCATTCCTTGATAAGCGATATCATTAACGTTGTTTAGGCTATTATCTGCACCTGATGGTTGTCCAATGTTTAGAGATTTCTCATAATCTTCTTTCGTCAAGTGAGGTTGTATACAGTCGTCACCTAAATTGTTTGTCTTCTTCCAAATCCTCAAACTCTTGCATGTCATTTCCTCCAATAAAACTTTCATTTTTTAGAGGTGTTTGAATTTTTTGATCTTCATTTTTAATCTGTCTTTGTTGAATCTAAGGATTGGGGTTTCTCCTGAATTCTCTCTTAACGAATTGATCAGATTTGAATTGGCCTAGCTCCATTCCTGATATTTTGTTTGATAGCTCTTTTATTATCCTAGCCATGTCATCCATTTTGTCATCTGAGGACCTTCCAGATCCAGAGGGACCCGATTGTTCTCTAAAACATTTGGTTTCCCTGTTTCCCGTTTCGATTTTCGTTTTTAATTTACCCGAAGCCATCATGTTTGACTCAATTTCCACAGCGTCATATTGCATTTGGGTTAAGTCGACCCCTCTCCTTTCTCTTAATAGTAGAGCGAAATCGGGTTCAAAATCTCCTGTGAAAGTTACCTTGGGTGTGGGTTGGGACAGTTTAACATTAATAGGGGTCTTATTGTAAAATTTGTTAAATCTTTGGATAAATTCCATAACAGTTTTAGATCCTTTTTTCCTTAAAGACCCAAACTCGGTCAAATAGTATAAATGATCCTTTCTTTCGCCCCATTGTTTGAGAAAAAGGTATTCTAATGCATTGTAGGATAATATTGAACCTGGGGGCAGGCTCTAAAACCAAGTTCTTACCTGTCCCTCGAAGGTTTGGACAAAAAAATGGGAATACACGTCCTCATGTTTGAGATCTATAATATCAATGAATTGATCGAAGAAGTTGATATGCTCAGTTGCGGTTAGATCCCCTTCTCCTGTGAACTTGGGTAAGTTTTTCATATAGTTTTCGAGTAAATCATGGAGGGGTACAAGAAGGACCAAGGGAGCGTATCTAGCGGCCACTTTGGTGAAAACCATGGGGGGCGATTGTTGGCCTTGACCTCCTGCTCCCCCTGCTCCTCCGACGGTAGCCATGGATGACCTAGGAGAGGAAATTGGTGCGTTATAAAGAGGGTTGGCGAAGATGTATAGTGACTCTCTAGCTTCCCCGGGGTCGAGGGGGAAAAAATCGGGGAAATTTTTACCAAGCGAGGTGAAAGTTGGAAAAGGGGGAGAGGGTAAACGAGGACTCAATTCCTCTGACTTGCAGGATATATAAATGGGAGAGCCCACCGGTGTTGAGTTCGTGGGCGTGGAAACTTCTTCGAGGCCTTGAGTGACAGAGAGGTTTATATTGAGAGTCGATGGGATATTGATAGGGATGAGCTTTATGGCAGGCGTGTCACCCCTACTAATGTAAGAGGTAATCAAAGAGGTTTTCATCTTAATCTCAGGTAAGATTTTCTTAGATTTTAGGGTCTCGGCTTCAACAGTAGTGTTCGATTTTTTTTTCGAGAGAAGGTTCTCACGAGGACGAAGGTTTAAGAAAGGTCTTATCTTTAGACTAAGTAAACTTGGGTTGGTAAACAACAACATTTTGTTTGAAAAGACCCCTTGGTTTTAGTATTTTTTCAGGGTCGAAAACTGGCACGGTCTGTTTAGCATATGGGTTTTGTCTAGTGTTCCTTCGAAAGTATGCCAACTTACTTAAAAGTGGAGTATCCAAGTGAATGATAAGGGTTTATCCTTAACAAGGTGTTCGCTCTTTGTTCACTATCAAAAAACAAAACTTGGAAATGTCATTCTCTCAGGGGAAAGTGACTACGATTCTCTGTCCCCGACAACGGTGCCAGAAAGATGTTGTTCCAGAGTCTCTACTTAAGGCTAGGAAGTATAGAGTCTAGGAATCTAGAAAAGGGAAGGAGCAAACAACTGGAAGAGAAACTATAGTGGATTTCTAAGTTGTCTGTGTCTAACTTCCACTTGTTCTTGTGTGGTTATGTCTCGTTCAATGTCTACCCACGAACGTTCTAGTTCGACCCAGGTGGTTGCAGTTCTTAGGATAGTGTAAAAGAGGTTTAAGGTGATGTTGGTTTGGTCTAAGAGGCCGGGTTCTATGTGAGGTTTCCTTGCAACAGGGATAATCATTTAAGGAACAAAGATTTAAGAGTCCGTTTTTTTTTTTTTTTTGAGTTGCTGATTCAAATTTTTTATTTATACGAGAGAAAAAGAAATCCCGTGAGACAAATTAATAGTTTAACAAATTGAAGGTTGTCTTCCATAACTAAGTTAAAAATTTGGAACCATGTATGAAACGAAAGAAAAACATAAAGCTGTCAGACAATGTGAGGCATCATTTTGAGAGGAATCTCACGCTGTAACAGAAGAAGAAAAAGAAGAGAAACACTTTAATGAAGCGTAAAATATAGTGATCTAAGTAATCCACAGGTCTTGTACCTGCTAATATCCAATATAGAGAAAAAGATGCAAATAATTAGATAACTAAAACATGATTTCCACAGTAGAGGTTGTACCAAATTGCAGTCAAAGAATTCATCAGAGATGCATATAAAAATGTCATGAAGCATGAAATAATAGAAGAAAGCACATAACTCAATCTTAATGGAATATGGAGTCTTCAATTCGCTTTGTATTAATTCCTGGCGATGGAAACTTTCTCTATTACAATCTGCCCAAAGAAAAAAGCCCTTTGTTTTTCTTCAAAATGCCTATTTATACAAGCCTAAAAAACACTTCAAATTCCATTCATTCTAGAAACCTTTGATTACAATTGAGGAAAGGAAGCATTTCATTTCCTCACTCTTTGTCTTCCCCCATGGAGGTGGAATGCCTTCCTTTCTTTGCTCCTCTAGCTCCAGAAATAGAACAGATTGACATCTGTCGCTATTTAACACCAGAAGCCTGCCCTTCCACCTGCTCAATGCAATTGACACACCTTTCAAGCAACTGGGCTATCAACCTAGAAGGATCTTCTTGGTTGTTGGCCTCAAAGGTGTAACAACTCTTCGCCAACTGTGGCATCCTTTTTCCCACTTGTCGGTCTTCCGTGATGATAGACCGCAATTGTAGGCTTGGTTGTATTAGCCATTTGTCCAATTGGACCATATCAACCTAGATTATTTGGGATATTTCATCTTGCTTCTTTTCTTCATTTTCCTTGATATCTATCAGGTGTTTAGCTATATTGATTTTACTTAGCGTCCCAGCACTGCCTTCCTTATCAAGGTCTAGAAAATCTTTATTTATCAAGGCGAATGTTTCTTCACAAGAAGTTCTCACCTCCTTGGCTCTTCCCCTGCTCTCTGATATATTCTTCTCCCAAGCCTTTAGTAAGATATTCCCTCTAGTTTGTTCAGCGATGGATAATTTGGAGCTACTGACCACCTCTATGTTCGTTGTGGCTATCACAACATCCTGGAAAGCAACCCGAGCCGCCCCAGCTTCTCTTTCTCGTAAAGATATATCTTCTAACATTTGATCTATTGTCTGAAAGTGATGTTGAATGGTTCCCACTTTTGCAAACAAGTCTTGTTGAGCTACTAATACCTTATGTTGGATTTCGGTAGCCTGGGCTTGAAAAACCTTTATGTCTAAAACCTGGTTTTCGACAACATCCAATTTTGATTGTAACTATATAATTTGTTGCTCCTATTGGCTTACCTTCATTTGGCTTATTTGCACCGACTGGTGCATCTGCTCGAGGTCGGATCTAAGTTTCTCGAGATCGGACTGTCGATTTCCTTGGATAATTGTCTAGGGGTAGTGTATGTGACTGGATCTTTTGATGTGGTCGGTGAGGTGTCGCCTACCTTTTGCTAGGTTATCTCAACTTGAATTAGTACCTGCTTTCCTGGCACAACTGCCTCTGGGTTTTTCTCTCCTTGATCGGGGATTTCGGCTCCCTGTTTCGAGGTATCCTTTTCTTCTGTCCCTTCCTAATTTTTCTCCTTGCCAGGACTTGAGTTCTTTGAGCCTTTGGCTTCTGTTTATTGTACATCTGTAAGCTTTGGGGGTTTTCCCTATAAAATTAGGGGGAGGCAACTCTTCCAATGCTCCTCTAATTTGAGGAAATCGGCCATATCTCTGGATGGCAAGGCCTGAATCAGGCTCAAGAATTTAGAGTAGGACCTCGCACCTCAGACGATTTCATCATGGAATGAATCCTCATGTTTGTATCTCTTCAGGCCAAAATTCGCCAAGTGATTACTCACAACCTTATTTGGTTTTTGCTTTTTGAATTCAATGTTCACCAACTTCATTTCCTCCAAACCCGTGGCCTCGAATTTGGCATGGACAAAATCTAATAAAGAGTACGACCCAATGTGAATCGAGAAGGGTGGCCTTACCTTCTTCGACGGTCCTTTGAGATCCTTGCTTATTCCACCAAGCACAACTTTCCTGGTGATCTCGCGGCATATTAGATTATCTGGTAGAAATAATGACAAAACATGAGGGGGAACAGAGGTGCCAAAAAACCTGATGTATGAATACTCTTCTTCTATATACCAATCTGCTACATTACTCAGGTTGGTCGTGATGTTATCTAAAATCCGGGGAGGTGGATGGTCGAAGATAGCAACATGCATCGGTACCATTACCCAGTTAAAAATCTCATAGATGAAATCTTTGGCCTTGTCCTCCCAAAGCTTCAAGTAGTATACATGGATAGGCTCAGCATCAGATGGAGTCCAGCTCCAGCTCATCAATGGGAAAGGTTTCATGAAGCAAATAACATCCATGATGTAGGTAGACATAAAGAATGAAGATGTTCTCCCACTGGCTTTCTGTGCTCGATATTCAGTAATTCGACTGGTGAGACTGACCGACATCACTTTGGCCCAATCAAAAGAAAAACCTTCAGTGACTGCATAAATGAGCGGCACCAATGGGAGGCAAAAGTGAGTTGTGTCCTCCCTCCCATACAGTCTACAAGTCATCATCACTACATACTTGAACTGTGGCTCTAAAGAGGAGATTGAATAAATTCCATTAGGATCGGCCCTGAATTTTGCGGGGTGTGAAACCCAGTCTTTGATCAGATCGAATAAAGTTTTCTTGAACTGCTCGCATTCCTTCTCTTTGAACTCCTCTAGAAATTCATTATTTTAAATATGATTTGGAGTGGGTGACAATTTATACATTGCATGTAGGTGCTCTGGTCTAAAATACCCAACTGCTTCCCTCTGTTCATTGAAAATTGTTCTGGTCAGGAGGTCTACATGGTCCAGTTCCCATCTGACCATATCATAATAGGGTAGAAGCCATGGCCTTGCTTCTATTTTGTGCATCTCCGCTTCAGCAACGATTTTGTATTTGGTGGACATGTCATCGTTCTCTTCATCGCCGGAATCATCCGAGCAATTTATCACCTCGGGCTGTAGAACATTGGAAATATGCGTCCATGTTTTAATAGTATTGATACTTCGAGGCGAAGTATCAGAAACAATATCTGAACCTTGGCCTGAGATCTCGACGACTGCCTTGGGTTATTTTCGTGGAGCCATGGTGTATGACCTTGCAATTAGATCCCCTGTCGCAAAAAATTGAAAACACGGACAGAAGTTATCCTAGTGAAATAGTTTTGCGCACAATAAAAAGGAAAGATGAGATAACGAAAGAAAACCCTCTGCTTAATCACTTAAGTTTGTGCTAGTCCTTTTCGACATAATGGTTAAATGATTTAATGAAAATATTTTAGCGAATAAGTGGGATCTTACTGTCAATCGCTTCAGTGAAATTCAAATAAATGCCATAAATGTTTGACTACTTGTAACTTGGGGAAAGAGAAGAAACGTTAAAAGCTTCATCCGTAGATCGTACGGTTAAAATATACTCAAGGCATTAATTAATCTATCTTAGCTCCCTTACCTTCATGCTTTTAGTACTTTATCCCCTTTTCGGTGCTCGTCATATTGGACGATTTCGCTTCTAGCCTTTGAGACCCAAAAGCCCGAAATCACGATGGTGCGAGATTATTTATAATTTGTGATTTAACTTAAGCTCTTAATTAACCCATATTAATTAATGAATATGATGACTTCGGGAATTGGAGTTACAAAGGTGTTGTGTTTTAAGGAAAGAAACGTCGAGTCGCGAAATCACGATAGAGACTAACTACGGTTTAAAATATTACTCTTGATATTTACTTGAGTGACTCTAAAAGACTTCGCAACTTTGCATCTCGGAGGTTCAGAAAGTGTTCGACGAGTAACTCCCGAAACGCGATAGCACGAGGTGATGACATCAAATGATATTTACTTAGAGGCTCGATAACGGTGTTTAGAACTAAACCTTATCACTACTTCACATGTCGGGATACTGGGGCTTGGCAGGTACATCGTGAAATACCCGAGATCCCAAAATCTGGCTTTTGGGCTTAATTATAACCTCTTACTTATTTAGAAAAAAGGGCGGCTCCAAGCTTTGAATCAAGAGTATAGAAAATAAAATAATACGTTCTAACAGGTAGATTGACATTTCAAATCTCGGATGAACAACACATATAATGGTTTATCATAGGATTACTACCACAAATTTGTTGTTCGTTAACTCAGAAGAAGGTTACGTCACAGCCAAAAGAATAGGAAATCGCGATGAAGTTGGAATCATCTCATGTTATGTCACAGTCACAGTTGGTTGCACTGAGGATTCAATTATCAGAGATAACAAAGGAAAAGGAGACACACGAACTTTAGTGTATAACATGTAAGACAGAAGGCCATAGAAAGGAAGAGTGTCTATCCTTTCCGTATTATATGGCCATAGGATCACCAAAACCATTGGCACTAGGATTAGGGTACTCCGAGATATGTAATACTTGGGGGCATCATCTGACTTCTTGTCCCATACTGCAGAAATATTGGAGCACCTCGAGAAATTTATTCTGTAAATTTTAGGACACAATGATAAATGTTTTCTTGCATTCGACTTGATGAGAGAGGGCACTTTGGATGCTTACAGAATCCAGGAGTAAAATTTCGCAATAGAAGGAGGAATCCCACAATATAACACTCCAAGAGGATTTAATCAGGGAGGATGTGGAGGTTTTGGGAGAGGTCGAGGACATGGAGGATTTGGTTGAGGAGGCAACAAACTGATAATTTATTACAACTGCAATCAACCAGGAAATTTGGAAAGATATTTCCCTAATCATTGCACGACATCTACGTATTGCAAGGGCTTGGATCATGCGACAGAAGATTGTCCTCAGTTGATAGCAAAGTGACAGGCGAGAGGGAATCAAAACCAACATCAGGCACAACAACAAAACCATAACTTACAAATGATAGTCATTGAAGAACATGACGATCAACCAAAAGTAGAAGTTGTTACGTGCGGTGGGACGAGAACCGGACCAAATGAGGCAGAGAAAGGAAAGGGAGTAGAACAATGGATAAGAAAAGAAGTTGAGCCTATGCCAACATTCAATCCACGTGAAGAAAAGGGGACTTATCAACAATCAAGGAAAGAGATACTAGGACCAGACTGGATAGCTTCAACGTCAAAGACACCACATGTATACGATATGTCACCAGTATATGATCACACAATTCCACACAGAACAATCGAGAAGGTAAAGACTTTGAAGGATTTTTTGAAAAGTTGTTTAGAATTGATGCAAGATGAGACTACACTGAATACACTATTCATGATGATTGATCAATTTACAAAAGACAGAAAAAACAAGAAAAATAGGAAAAATTATGAAACGAAAGAATTCAAACGATGATGAGGTAAAGGATTTTTAGTTATACATAAAGAGGGGAAGTAGGAAATTTTCGCAGATAAGACAAAAATATGTAGAAGGAAACACATACGAAGGAAACTAGGGTGCGCAAAAGGGAGCGATAGTGCAGAGAGACATGACTGCGCAAATGACACCTAAGAAGCATTCAACACGCCACATGATGGGACATGCAATCAAGAGTTATCATGATAGTGAAGCATTGGCATCGTGTAACATTAAATATATAATACCTTGACCGATTTCCAAATCAAACGAAGAATCCGCCAAAGATACGAAGTAATGGAGAAATAAAGGAAACCATTAGTGGATTCGACAAAGAGTTTAGGCGTGAAAGGAAACTATAGTTGGAAATGCAGTATAAAGTGTGTAAGGAAGCATGTAGTCATAATTAGAAGCGATAAGAAAAGCATTCAAAATTGACTTCAATCGAAATATGGAGGGAATGAGTGTGATGAAGATTTGTACAAGATGGCCGATTCGGACCAGAACCCGCCAAAGAACATAGCATTATTGCAAATCCATGGGAGAAAACAAGTATAAGTACACTCAGATGAGACTGCAAGTAGAATGCATAGAGCCAACTCACTATAAAACAAGTGGAAGGGGTAGGCCATTGGTTCTTACCCATTCAAGATAGGAAGAAGAGTCGAGTGTCGGATATAATATGAGCATAGTGAAGAGAAAGAATGAATGGTAGAGGAGCCGAGTAGAGTATAGCAGAGGACGATGGCACCACCTAAAGCCACAATATATATTTGTTAGCACACTGCAATGCCATTGCAGGAAGAAGCCTCACGAACAATAGTAATCGACCCAAGTCTAGCAAATTGTCCCAGAACCAGACTGCACAGAACAAAAGGAAACATAAAAGTACGACAGAAGCACAACAAACCAACAACACATCAAGAAGGATCCAAGGATAATTTTAAGGATGGAAATTTATATTAATTGTATAAAGTTGGGCTAATCTTACTGGTCCTTAATATGCAATATGTAACATGTTTGACGATAGTTTTGTAAAATTATTCCAATTTATATTGATTTTATATAGTTTCTATAAAATTTTGGCGATTTTTAAGATACAATTATTTTATTCTATGGAATTTGGGCAAATCATTTTTAGAAAAAATGGAAATTGGTGAATCTTTTTTTGAGAAAAACCAAGGAAAATTATCCCATTGGCGAAATTTAGCCCCTAAAATTAGCACAGGAACATGAAGAACATGGAAAGATGATTTTCAGCACAGTAAGAACCTGGGTATGGTGATATCTATGATACTCGAGAAACAAGAAAACCATCTACCCAAATTGAAAAGGGAAGTTGGGAAGGAGTTCCATGCTTGTTCAACTCCATTTTTCAGAAATAATGTCTTAAGTTTGCAAGAAACACATAGACTACATGTGAAATTTAGTACTACAACACCTTCTATAGTGAAGGCGACCTTTAACGCACTGGAAGAAGGCTTGAGTGGCTCAGGATGAGCCATAGGTGAGTGTTGGGGGCTTATTGGACATGCATTTTTGATCAGTTTTGGGATCTGCACCAAAAGGAGGTCAAAAGGTAAAATACAATTAGAAGATGGACCACGATGCACGACAGAGAAAATGCAAAGGATGCACGATGGAGAAGTGTGCTGAAGGCGGAAAATGGTTATAAATCGCAGGGTTTGGGGCAATCCGCTTTTGTAACAGGTTTTGGAGGACAATTTGTCCACTTTTGTAATGGGCTTAGCCCTATTAGTATGTATAAATATGTCAGAAATGAAATAGAGGGGCATGCATGCGAGAGTAAGAATGTAATAATGGATGTGAGTTGCAATTTATTTTTGGGTAAGGGAGTCGAGCTAAGGAATAAATCTTTAGTATGGATAAGGAGTGAACTCACACTGCAGTAAAACGACCATGCAGGTTTGGGATGAAATTATTATTGCATCTTTTGTAGCGCAGTGCGCAGTTGTAAGAAAGATATCGATGAATAATATAAGAAGCTAGTTGTTGTGGATGTAGCCCAAGTTGGGTGTGTTATCACCATCTAAAGTTTTGGTGTGAAAGCGATATTTTC
The DNA here is from genome assembly GCA_009831015.1 of Picea engelmannii. Classification (NCBI taxonomy): domain Eukaryota; kingdom Viridiplantae; phylum Streptophyta; class Pinopsida; order Pinales; family Pinaceae; genus Picea; species Picea engelmannii. The sequence continues at coordinate 534,245 of ML781226.1, forward strand.
GGGTTTAGCGAGGTGCTAAAACGATTTGGAAGTTAGATAAATTTGGAGAAGTGCCTGAAAATGGAAAAAGAGATTAAATTTAGCGGAGGCATAAAGAAAATTGGGCTTGAAAGGACGTAGATCGACATTCACTGAGATCAACGGTTGGGATATATTTCAGAGATTGAAATAGTGTGGAGGTTAAAATGCCTAAGCGAGCTCGAAATTTCAACCGTGGTTTCCCCGCAAAGGTATGTGGCATCCTCAGATGCATTTCAGGGAGAAAAATGGGTAAACTCAAAACCACCCCATCACACCCCCGAAATCACATGTTAAATGTCATGAATTGGGTCCAATTTGAAGGCTACATGTGGCAATGAAACTTGATGGCGAGTCAAATCACCCCGAGAATCGTGTTGGTGTAGCATTCGTTCACGCAATGCCAAATAAGCACCACCAAATAACTGATTTGATTCTCATCATTGGAAATTGATGGCCAAATGTGAGAGGTTGTTATTCTAGTAAGGAATTTCCTCAATAGCAAATGATTGTAATTGATTGCAACCATTACTCAAAACCTAGGTGAGATTACTCTATTTTGGGAAATTAACGACATATAACAGAGCGAGATATCTGCAAACAAAATCGCTCGTCCAACTCATGTGAAGTTCAAGGGAAATAGGCCCATGTTTCCTAACAAAACAGAGGGAGTTGAGGAGAAAGATTCAGTGGTTTTCAGAAAATCAGGGAGTTCGAAGAATATGACAGAATTATCAAATAAAAAGAGGGAGAGGCATGCTGCACAAATCCTAACAACAAAATCTTGTGCAAAATATGTTGATGGGACAAGATCAGGTGAAGAGATCAGGTTGAATCCTATTATGAAGGATTTTATCATTAATGGATATGTGGATGGATATAACACACAAGCTGGTATGAGCTAAAGGAAAAAACAATGAAAGGAGGAGGCTAAATCTAGAACAATCAAAAGCGTTGAAGAAAATCAGCCTAGCTGGCTTGACACGTTAAAGGAAGAGATTGAAAATATGAAATAAAATAACAAGATAAATCGAGTATATTTAAGGGAATCTCGTGATAATGTAGATGGGTGGCATTTTAGTGGTAAGAACCCAGATATTTCGGTTTCTTTTTGTAATTGTTCCCTAGAAAGTAGGAGGTCAGTTTTGATGAGTTACTCCCTCTGTAACCGATGTCTATTTTTGGAATGTTGGAAAGAATGACCCATTTTTTGGTCACATATGTAATTTATCTATATATATTGTTAAAAAGATAAAATAATGGTTCAATTGGCCAGAGAGGGGCCTTCCCTTGTAGCAGGAAAATTTTGTGATTTCTTATGGATTTCAATATAAGCAGAGAAGGTTTTCTTAGATAGCCAAGATTCATTATGGTATTGATGTTCAGTATGTTTTCTTGTATTTCATATTCATGAATGTTTTTTGTTGCTAGTGATAATATTTGAGAAAAATAAGGAATTCATCTTGTTGGTGCTCTTTATCATATTGATTATCCTTGTTATGTGTTTATTGGTTTCTGGTTCAGAATTCACCCTTGATTGGTGCTCTGTTCTCGATAGCCAACCTTTATGTTTCTTCTTCTAAATCTATACCAAGAGATTCGTCCTCTATTAGATGCCTCTTGTCATAGTGGTCTTTCCTTTATTTCCAACTGCCATCTCATATTACTTATTTGGCTAAACACCGTGCCTATTTTTCCTCTATTCCCTGAGGAATACATAGCTTATAAATTTTCATATGATTTCAGGAATTGACCCCATTTCCCAATGTCCCTGTTCTCTTGTTTGTCCTACCACTTTTTAAAAATTATCCCATTGTAGAATATGACCTCTATGTGTTCATTGCCAAATCATTTTGAGTATTTTTAGTATCTATATGTCTGAGAGAGCCCTCTCTGGTTGGAAGGGTCATAATCCAACCTAAATTTGGTTGAAACAGTTACCTCTATCGTTTGTTTATCAACCAAACAAATTTATAGAGTGCTAACATTCTAGCATCGTTGCTAGGGAACGAAGGTGAAATATTCCCTGGGAGAAACAAAAAAAATTAGATTTGAGTACTGATGGTGAAAAGTATTTAGACACAGAAAGGTTGTACATCATTCACCTGGCGACTCCATTTTCAAGAATCTAGAATTCAAAATTTCATGGTGACTCCATTGTCCAAAGACTCATTAGCCTGAAGATTTTATTGGAGACTCCACTCAAGCTTCAAATGCGATTCAGAGATTCCACTGGAAGATGAGATCCCTTGACAGAGGCATGAAAGGACATCATGGGAGAAAACAAGTACCTAAATTTTATTTTTTTCCAAGACATAATATTTTTTGTTATTAATTACCTTTTGTCTTTTCCTGAACATGTTAAGCAATTTTTTCTTTACCTGTTGCATTCAAATGATGTTCATGAGAATCTTGCAATTGTATATCCTCCTCTTAAATTTGTACATACATCTCCTCACTGTGTCACTGATTTTGATCAAAATTGTCCATGTGAGCCATGTCATGACCATAGCCAAGTTGATGAGCCTCATGAAACCAATGTTGATGTCTCACCTCTTGTAATTGATCCAACACCCTCCAAGATTTAGCATAGATACAGTCCTTTAAAATTACCTCACATCCTTCATGATTTTCCTCCAAAGCACTATAAGTACCTACCTGTGTTTGATGGAGAAACTAATGCCATCACAACTAAAAAACACATCCAAGATTTTGAACATTTTATAGATTTGTTTGATATTGTTTATGATGATGTTTGTATGAGGGCCTTCTCTCAATCCTTGAAAGACGATACCAAAGACTTATTTAAACATTTGCAGCCAAAGACAATTAGCTCATGGGAGGAATTGAAGAATGTCTTTTTGAAGTTTTGGTGCAAGAAGAAATCTTTGGATCTACAACTTATAGACTTCTATGCCTTAAAAAGGAAAATCAATGAAACTATTTCTACATTCATTAGAAGGTTTTCCAGTATTTATTACAATTTTCCCAAAGAAATTCAACCCAATGAAGTTGTTGTCGTGCTCCATTATAAAACAATCATTCAGATTTGTCTTTCCTCCTGATGGAAAGAAGACCTAAGTCATTACAACAAATGTTTAATGATGCTCAGGAGATTCAACACAATATCCAAGCATGTAAACATATTCGAAACGAGGAGTTGGATGCTAAAGAACATGACAGTGAATATGAGCATAAAATAGTTGATTTGAATCTTAAGCAGATAGTTAATAATATCATATGTTCTCTTGAAGTTTTAAATGCTAATGATTTTGAAAAGGATTATATTCCACTTATTGAAAGAGAAGGTGCTAATTTAGCTTATGATCCCTCCCATGATAAGCATGGGGCTGATTGTTTTATGTATTCATTTGTTGATAGTCAAGAAGATGAATTTTCAAATTAGCTTGTTGAAGAGTAGGTTGATGTTCCAAGCTTTTCTTTGTTAGATGGCATTGCAGATGTTGTTTATTTTCCTATATATGATGATTATGATGTTGACTTCCTAGAACAACCAGTTGCATGTTCTCTATCATAAAATGTTCTTTTTCAGCAGTGTAATGAGAGCAATCATCCTACATATCACAGTTACAAAGAAGAAAGTACTGAATCAACTGAAGGAAATTCTTTACCTTTATGCTTTTCTTCATTTAAATTGTTGAAAGAAAATTCTAAGATCATCACTGACGCAAAGGAATGTGTTTGTATGCCAAACCACACTAATTCACTGGAACAAATTGAAAAGAAATTGCAACAATATTCTCATGTATTTGATGACCTTGTTACTTGTTATGTAGAAGGCCTTGTCAATTCAAAATGGCAGCCATTGGTCGAAGATGAATCTGAAAATGAGTGTGTTAAACAATCCAAAGAAATTGAAAAATGTGCATGTGACAACAGTGAAGAAAATGAAGAAGGTTTTGAATCAAGTGAAAGAACCTTGCCATTGTGTTTTGCTTCTTTCAAATTGTTAAGCCCTAATATTGGCTCATTACCCCTTAATTGGGGAATATTACATTAGTGATGTTATTTTATTTATGTCGTATTTATTCCATTAGTTGTAATTATACCTCCTAGTCTCCTATATATACCAAGGAGACATTTTAATTTGGAATCATCTTGTACTTGAACATTTAAGTGGGGTAAAAGGAGGTTGCCCCCTCGAAGAGGATTATTATCTGAAATTATCTCTTTTTCAAGGTGTTGAGTAATTTTTCTAAGGTTTTTCTATGCTATATTGATATTTGGTTCTTAACATATGGTATCAGAGATCAAGGTCTTGGGGTTTCACTGCTACATCTGATACATCTTGGAATTTTTTCTATAACTTTTTTTATACAATGTTTCAGAAGGAACGAATTGGAGGATATTTAGTACATGGATCAAGGTACGTTGGTTTAAAATTTCATCTCCTGAGGCCTTATACTTTCGGAGATACAGCCTGTACAAGATAGGGTTCTGGAATCATCATGAACTAAGTCATTGCGGAATTTTCGCTATAATTTTTTTTTTTGTAATGTTTCAGACCTTGAACTCCAGAGGCTATTCACAGAATTTAGTAAGGTATCTATGGTAAATATTTTATCTTCTGGGTCATCTTAAATTTGTAGATAAACCCTATGAAAGATAGGGTATCTGACTAGTCCTATTGACTAGTCTCAATAAGGTGTTCCAGGTAAAACAATCATAACTTCTTCCTAGAGTATCCAAATTGAGTGAGACTAGTTTCATTGGATAGTGGATAGGCTGTAGTATTTCTAGTATGAGTTTTAGAATTTAATATCAATTATTTTTTGCGGGGCACGCTATACAACTGAGATCTCCTAGAAAGGCCAAAAATCAACAAGTTGTGGGGAATTTACTATAAATTACACTTGGCACATCCAATTTTGATCAGACTTGTGGCATTGCAGAGAAGAAATATCAGAGAAATACATAAAAAAAAGTTTCATACCTAGAAGGGCCTAAACTTGGGAGATACAACAGAAGAAAGATTGTCTAGCAGAACCACCTCAAAATCAAGGTTCAAAAGTGATGCTTGGCCAACATGACACCCAAAAAGGGAACTTCTACACCAAATAAGCCTCCAGACAATCCTACTTGGACTCTTGATGAAGGTGAAGAAATGCATAGGGACATAAATGATTTACAAAAGAAGATAGTAACAAAAGATGAACTAC